>JABSTB010001497.1:0-18878 GCA_013756995.1 Neonectria neomacrospora | reverse complement strand
CCTCCCCCAACGCCCGTTAGCTGTTGGCCGTTGGTTGTCGCCTTTGCTTTCCACAAAGACGACTGGCCACAGCCTCAACCAGCCTCATCCTGCGCCTGCCTAATTCCTCATACTTCCTTTCGCATCTATCACTTTTTCCCTCCCTCATCACCTTCCTCCTCATCGCGTTTACCGTGGCCCTCATTCCCATACAACCTCCCATCCTCTGCTACCCCACTCCAGTAACCCATATGAACTAACGCTTCTCTCCCTGCATAGTCGGCAAACTCATCTTCGGTTCAAGCACCCAGGAAGCACTGATTGAGCTTCCCCAAGGCCAACTCTACCTCGTCCGACCTCTCTCGCCCAAGGGTTACTCCGAACTCATCTTCAAAGATTCAGCCATCCGCATCCGTCGCACCAACCAAGATTTCCAATACCAGCTCGTCGTCCAACGCGTCTTTGAGGAAGGCGAAGCTGAACTTCTCGCCGAAGAGGAGGGTGACGACGCTGCCATCGACGCTCTTGCCTCCGAGAAAGACGAAAAGACCTTCTTGCTCGACGAGGCCCTACACTTCCGCGTCGAAATCAGGCAAGACGGCGATAAGGTCTTGGCTTGGAAGGATCTGAGCGGAGACACTGGTGATATCTACCAATTTGTCTGTGACCCCTCTGTCTCCACGAACCAAGTCCAACAGTTCGTACGAGTATCGCACGAGTGCCAGTACGAGCGCAAGTATCGCAAGCCGCATACCACTGCCTCCAGTCACGACCTGCAACAGTTTGAAGTCCAGGAGGAGGAGCCTATCCCACCAGCCAGCCCCATCCACAGCCCGACCCTCGCTCGCTCCATCGAATCCGTCGACGAGATGTTCTTCAAAGCGAACACGGCCAACTCGGCCGCCAAGCGGGAGCCTGCCACTATTCCTGAACAGGAGATTGACGTGCCTGAATTGACTGGCCCCAACGCTGATTCTCCTCCAGAGGCTCTCGAGATTTACGCTGCCGTCCCTGCCGAGCTCCACCTTTTTGACCCGCAGCCTGGACACTTTGCCATGGTGGATGATGCCGTCGTCACTACTGTCTCTGAGGTTGGGAAGTGGGAGTACTGGCTACAGATTGAGAGCAAGGAAAAGGCCTGGCTCGGGACCCCCGTCGTCGCTGACTTTAACCCTGTCTTCGACTTCGAGTACCTTTCCTTCGTCTTCAACCATTTCAGCGCTGACGGCACTGCCAAATCCTGGCTGCTCCGTTTCCGAGATCAGCCAACCCTGGAGAAGTTCCAACATGCCATCATGCAAGCCATCTGGGAGAAAATGAACGAGACCAAGTGGGCCAAGATTCAAGAAAAGGAACGTGAATACGTCCTTGATTCATTTGGCGACCTAAACATGGAGGATGCTCCTCTCGAGGATCTGGAAGAGGAAGATGAGGAGGAGGAGGAGGAGGAGGAGGAGGAAGAGGAAGAGCAGGATGACGATGCCCCGCGAGACGAGGAGTACGACACCGACGAAGATGAGGACAGCACTTTCCCAAGGAACGCCGACGGTGAGGTCAACTCCCAGCTCGCTGTTGGCTACAAGCACGACCGATCTTTCGTCGTCCGTGGATCCAAGATTGGCGTTTTCAAACATACTCCCAACAACCGCCTCGAGTTTTCGACCAATATCTCTAAGGTCACAACACCAGCCGGCAAGCTCATGAACCCTAAAAAGGTGATGCTGCACAGCGAGGATCGCGACCTCATCCTTCAGAACGAGATCGACCCCAACAAGCTGTATCGCATGGATCTCGAATACGGAAAGGTTGTTGACGAGTGGAAGGTTCACGATGACATTCCCGTCGTTAACTTTGCCCCCGAGAATAAGTTTGCTCAGATGACATCTGAGCAGACCTTCCTCGGTGTCTCCAACAACGCGCTCTTCCGCGTCGACCCTCGACTATCCGGCAACAAGCTCGTTGACTCGGAGATGAAGCAGTACGCTTCAAAGAACGACTTTTCTGCCCTTGCTACGACTGAGAAGGGCTATATCGCAGTCGCCAGCAACAAGGGAGACATCCGCCTCTTTGATCGCCTCGGGATTCGTGCGAAGTCCCAACTCCCAGCTCTTGGTGACCCCATCGTTGGTATGGATGTGTCTGCCGATGGCCGCTGGATCTTGGGTACCACTCGCAACTACATCCTGCTCATTGATGCTCAGCAAAAGTCCGGCAAGAATGAAGGCAAGCTCGGATTTGAGAAGGGATTCGGAGCTGACTCCAAGCCTCATCCTCGCCGCCTGGCCCTTACTCCTGAACACGTGGCCCAGTTCTATCACGAGACGGGCAAGACCGTCTCGTTCACACCTGCCAAATTCAACACTGGAGAAGGAACCGAAGAGACTAGTATCATCACTGCCACTGGCCCGTACATCATTGAGTGGAACCTGAAGAGAATTCTCAAGGGAACAAAGGCAGCATACAAGATCAAGAGATACGAGGAAGAGGTGAAAGCCGACGATTTCAAGTTTGGCTCGGACAAGAACGTCATCGTGGCGCTCCCTAACGAGGTCAATATGGTCGCCAAGCAGAGCCTGCGAAAGCCTACGCGGGAGAGCATTGTCGGTGACATCCGGCTCAGTGGTGGACGTAGAGCATCGGGGAGAATCGGAACGCGAGACAGCGGGCGATACAAGCTAGGAAAGGATGACATCGTCGACTCGCCCTACTAGGTGCCGTTCGATGCAGCACGACGATGGCGCGAGCGACCTGATAAATTGAGCGTTAACGGGAGGAATATCAAGGGCTTCATATACCATGACGACCAGCCGACGAGGAGTTTGAGACGGATTTGAATTCGAATTTCCCAGGCATGGGCTGTAGGGAAACTGTCTTGTTTTTGCTTAGATACCAGCTCCGAAGGGGACACATTTGCGTCACAGAGAAGTTTGGAGGTTACTGATTGATGGTATTTCCCTTTTCGACATTTCGACATCCCGTGTTCCATTGAGCGGCTATGTTCTCTTCGCCAACGGATGGTGTTTGTTTTAGCCACTGCAATCGATGATGGACGATGGTAGAGTTCAGGAAGTATTGGTGTCAACTTGGGCTAGGTAGTGGAAGCAAGCATCCTGATTTGCAATAGTACGACTCTTTGCAATGTTCGAGAACAAATAGCTCAACTCCGTAGCCTACTAGATTAAAATGCCAAGTCTTCAAGAGACCAAATTCGCAAAAACGACCTGCCCCTGTAGATAGAGGCCCAAAGTTCAATTTGGCATTCATCACGGACTGGATGTGGAGTAGGTAGCGTGATTATAATGGGCATGATTTACTTCCAGGATCTATGTCAGTCATTCATCATGCCCAAATCGAAGCAGCTAGTAGCACACACCGTGTGCGATAACTACAAGAGTATGTGTGCAGTGGTGAAAATGCTATTGCGAGTGCGCCATTGTAATTGTAAAGGCAAAAATATGATACCCAGACCATGACCGCTATACCCCAATCTCGTGAACTCGTTTCCTTCATATCCATGTGCCAATCGAAAAACCCGTCTAAGAGGGTCCTGTCGCCTGGTTACCGAGCTAGGCATCGCTAGGTTTCACCGCTTCGGGCTCCTCGGTCTGACCGAGGCCCAACAGAGACTCTGCTTTCTTCCCTGTCTGCTCAGCTGCATGTTGCACCTTCTGACCCAAACTCACAACGGCGCCGGAGACGTTGCGCAGGGTCTTTTGCTGGGTGTTTTCTGCACTCAAGCGAGTCATCTCAGCGACAAAACTAGCACCCCACCAGGCACTGGTGTACTTGAAAACGTAACGCTCGAGCTTCTTGTAGTTGGCCTCACGCTGTTCGGGACTCATGGTAACAGCGTCGTGGATAGCATTGGCAAGCTCCTCTGTGTTCCAGGGGTTGACAATCAGACTGCCGTTGAGAGATTGGGCAGCGCCCGTGAACTCGCTGAGGATCATGACTCCATGGTTTTCGCGTTGGGTGGCGATATACTCATAAGAAACGAGGTTCATTCCGTCGCGTGTCGACGAAACCAGGCAGACATCTGAGACAGCATATAATGCAGTCAGTTCGTCGAAAGAGACAGACTGGTGGAGGAAATGAATGGGCATGAATTCGATGGTACCAAACTTTCCGTTGATACGGCCAACAAGTTCGTTGACCACGGCACGGAGATTTTGGTATTCCTCGACGTCTTGTCTTGAGGGAACGGCCACCTGAACAAGAACAATCTTGCCAATCCACTCGGGGTGCTCCGTTAGGAAAACTTCAAGAGCGTGCAGCTTCTGGGGAACACCCTTGATGTAGTCGAGACGGTCGACGCCAACAATGAGCTTGACACCTTCAAACTTGCGGCTGAGGGCGGCAATACGCTCCTGGACCTTGGGCTTCTTGAGGCCCTCGACAAAGTTGTCCGGATCGATTCCAATTGGGAAAGCGCCAACGGTTACAAACCGGCCGTTCCAGTCAACGCCGTTGGGCGTTGTAGGTGTTTCCAAAATGCGGGAGCAACTGCTAAGGAAATGGCGAGCGTAGTCGTAGGTATGGAAGCCGATGAGATCGCAGTCGAGCAGGCCTGTAAGAAGAGCTTCTCGGACAGGCAGAATACGGTAAATTTCACTGCTGGGGAAAGGAGTGTGCAAAAAGAAGCCAATCTTGACGTTCTTCTTCGAGTTGCCAATCTCTTCGCGGAGCATCTGAGGCAAAAGCATCAAGTGGTAGTCGTGGACCCAGATCAAGTCACCATCTTGGACATCCTTGATGACGGTTTTGGCAAAGAGACGGTTGACTTCTTGATATGCGGCCCAAGCGGACTCGTCGAAGGTGATCTCACCAGGGTGATAATGGAAGAGAGGCCAGAGGATAGAGTCTGTAGTTTCGCTGGTTAGCTTGTCTCAAAATGATGGCATTTTTGGTGGAGCAGACATACTCGAAAACCCATTGTAATGGCGATCCGCAAGCTCGTCGTCGATGAAGACGGGATGAGCGCCGTACTCGTCCTTGAGGCGGGTCTTCATTCCGTCGACCTCATTCTCAGGTACCTCGAGGCCGGGCCAGCCATACCATTGGAAGCTGGTGGTTTTGCTGAGACCGCTGAGGCCAGTTACAAGGCCACCAGAGGACATGGAAAAGCTATAGCTGCCATCCTCGGAGCGCTTGATGGTGATGGGGAGGCGGTTGGAGAGGAGGAGCAGGCGGCCGGGGATGGCCTGTCCATTCTCATCGACGGTGCCGGGCATGTTGAAAATGCGTGTGTAGACACTGTGGTTCGAATGGGAGGGGGTCGAGCGGACGAGGATTTCAAGTTCCCTTAGAAGTTTGAAAAGAGCTCAAAAGAAGAAGAGTTGGAAAAAGGAGGAGCTTGGTCTCGGCGCACGTAGCTATCTCGCAGTCGTGGTCCGTGGAGGGGCAGGGAGCTGGCCTGGAGCTGCGAGCCGGCGAGGCAAACGGTGGGAGCTGGCAGGGTATCCGGTATAGATCACCCCAGCTGTGGAGTTAGCGCAGCGAGCTTTAGGTCGTAGACCAGCAGAACGATGACGCTACTGCGGAGTGCGGAAGATTTGGTCAGGCGATTCCAGACGATTGCAGGGCTGGCGATTTGGAGGGAGCAAGGGCCGCCTATATTGTCGGAGATGAGTGTTGTGATCGTCTTGTAGACATTGATGTTGGAATGGAGGAGGGAGAAACGACCAAAGGACGAAAGACGAGGTAGGTCGGTGGCTTGGAGGAGCAACAAATGAGGGGACGAAAGAGGGAAAGGAGGGGAGAGGAGGGGCAAGCCAGTACGTACCTCCCGTGTGTGCAGTACCTGCCGTGAGTGGGCGATAAGTACGAGTACTTGGTCGGCGGTACCTAGGGCGATTGATGACGACTCTGTGACTCTATTGGGAGTTGATGGTTGAACCCAGGATGCAATGCAAAGGCGAGGAGGATTTCCAAATGGAATAAAAGACCCGGACCAGCACGCAAGAAGAGTACCGAAATGCCACGTGAATGGTACATCGTCGCCTCGACAGGAAAGTACAGTACAGTTTAATATTGCCGCAAATCGATCGTATCCTCGCCCTTCCATCATTCCCGGGACGGGCGTTGAGCCATGGTAGAGTTGCATCTAACCGCATCCTCAACCCAAGACCCGGCCCGTTTTCTTCGAGTGCGTAGTGGGATCGGGTGCAGCCAGTGCAGGCTCCAAGTACAGCTACCTCGCCCCCCCTCCGGCCCGTCAAGAAAAACTTCATCCACCCAACAAGAGTCGATGATGCCATGCACCTGTCATATACCCACGGGGTGCCGACCAGTGAGCAGTAGTGCTTTCCCATTTCTGATCAAACAGGTTTGCAAGCGAGGTCAATCTACAAGCCGGGTTACTCCTCCACTCCTCTGCATGCGGCCCGCATCTCCCAACTGTGCAGTCTGGATGCACGACCAGAGGTTCCCGCATGGCACATGGGCCGCACCGGAGTTGAGGCCGGAGGTTGAGGCCGGGCCTCGGATCAAACGAGCCACTTGCCCGGTGTCCTGTCCGCGAACTAATGGCCTGTCCTTCAAACAATTCCACGGGAGGCCAATCGGGCTGTCTCGGTGGTTTCCCAGGTTGTTCAAGAACCACGGCAACAAAACTCCAGGCTGACTTACCAAGCACTTGTCGACTTCACCTGACTTGAGGCACTAGTAGTCGAAACATCTTCTCCCAGCTCTCAGACAACCCATGTATTCCTACCACTGAATATTTCAGGGCCCTGCCGGCTTGCGCCGCCTGAACACATCTATCACAATTTCAGCCAACCGGAGGAAGTACGATTGAACGCACACGGTCAGCCAATTGAGCGTGAGGACAAGACCATGTTTCCCCTGGCATCAGGCTGTTGGCCGGGCCATGGACTGCGTTTCATCCCTGACCTGCAACTGCAGACTTGTTTCTGCATGGGAGCCGCCGCTTTCATTGCATAGACGCAGCAATCAGATTATCCTTCGGTCGCCACAATCGAGACGCACATGTATCCGCACGCCTTATTTGTTGTGCCTCTTTAGTTCCCGGGATCCAATACTTCACAACATCCAACATGGTCACATTAGCCGGTTGTTAAACATCTGCAACTTGATTTGCGTCTCTTATTACTGAAGATGAGTTTGTTACCATATGTACTTCAATATTTGTGCGCCTAGATTCTTTAGCCTGTGCTAAAGTCGAGATCCAAGGTCCAGCTTTGTATTTCGTGCCTGTCGGTAGCCGGCGCCCCAGAATAGTGCTCGAGTCAAAGCTCGGCAGAGATGATAATCCTTTGTAACAATGAATCATTCCTAATTATTTCTTTATATTGCTAGGTATGAGACTGAAGTTACTGCTTTTCATACGTTTATTTACACCTCTACTTACGCATCATGTTTTGCTCTCTCGCATGCCCAAGCAAGTAGGGTAGCCAGGTAGCCAGGTAGGTCTAGATGCATCCTGAAATTGGATGCGACAAGGTTGCGCTGCCGATAGCCTTATCTTATCGATAAGCAATGCGCTGTTGCCCATCCGTGAATTTTTCGAGACACTGAGACGCATCGCGATCGCTACTTCGTCATCTCCCCGCGCACGCGCAACGCCCTTTCGTCACCATGGAGCCAACTCAGGACTTCAAGTCGCTCCAGGAGAGCGTACAGAAGTCGCTCGTCTCCACCGTCAAGACAGTGAATCGCATCGCCGCCGAGGACCTCAGCTTCCAGCGTACTGTCAACCCCGAAGTTGGTCAACAGCTTGAGGACAGGTCGGCGCGACTCCTCGAACTCTCCACCCGTCTTCTCCAGTCTGCTGGTAGGGCCTGCGGTGTAAAAGCCCCTAAGATCGAGGATGCAGAGGACATCGAGATGAACTGGCGAGGGGTCGTCGACGTGGTTGATTCCGTCCTCGAAAAGGCCGACACGGCCCTGGATGAATACACCGGGTTGGTCAAGAGGAAAGAACCTCCAGTGGCAGATTCTGTAGGCCTGATCTTAACCCCTATTTGTCCCATCACCGCTAACCATTCTCAGGCGACAAAGCCCAAGAAGGCCAAGTCAACAGCCAAGGTCATCCGAAATGCCAACATCTCCAAGCCGCAAATTACGTTCGAGCGCCAGCCCGACAACTTTCCTACCTTCCCGTGGAAACCGATCCTTACATCAAAGCCACATGCCAAGATTTCTCTGGAAGAGAGCCTCGTCACAGTTCCCAATGAGGCCGGCACGCCGCAGTACGATGACCTCCCCTATGTCACATAATATCAGGAGACCGATCACTGACCCAGCATGTTTGCATAGATTCCGACATCCCTACGAGACTGAGATTTCACGCATGGAATATCCCAAGTCGGTATACCAGAAAGCCGAACCCATCATGTATCAACCAGTGGAATCAACACAAGCGACCTGGGTCGACACATACGAAGGCGTCCTTGAAATGCTTGAGGAGCTCAAAAAGGCGAAAGAGATCGCTGTAGACTTGGAGCACCACGATTACCGGACCTATGTTGGCCTCGTCTCCCTTATGCAAGTCAGCACGCGAGACAAAGACTGGATAGTTGATACCTTAAAGCCGTGGCGACACAAGCTGGAGGTACTCAACGAGGTCTTCGCCGACCCTAGTATTGTCAAGGTAGGCTTGAACAGCAATTACTACATCTCATAATCACTAATCTCAATCAGGTTTTTCATGGCGCATACATGGACATGGTGTGGCTGCAGCGGGATCTAGGGCTCTATGTAAACGGGCTCTTCGACACCTTCTTTGCATGCGAACTTCTTTACTCCGGGAGAAGTCTAGCATTCCTGCTGTCCAAATTTGTCGATTTTGATGCAGACAAGCAATACCAACTGGCAGATTGGAGAATACGGTAAGCACTTGATTTTCAATTTGTATAATTGGTTCAGCGAACTCACCTCCTTCAGGCCTATTCCCGAAGAAATGATGTATTATGCCCGCTCCGACACACACTATCTCCTCTACATCTACGACCGAGTGCGGAATGATCTTCTAGGTTCGGAAAATTCGACAGACTTCATGCCGCGAGCCCTCCAAAAATCAAGAGAGCTCTCACTTTCTCGCCACGAACACCCGGGCTACAATGAGGAGACCGGGGAAGGCTCGCGGGGCTGGTACAACTACGTCTTCAAGAACTCCCACTTGGCCTTCGACAGCGAGCAGTTTTCCGTTTTCAAGACTCTCTGGAAATGGCGAGATGACACAGCGAGAAAGGAAGATGAAAGCCCCAACTACGTTCTCTCTACCAACAGCATTGCCGACATTGCGCGCATCAACCCACCAGACGCCAAGGCACTCCACAGTCTGCTGCCCTTAGGGGCCCCCTTGGCGAGACCACGATTCAACCAGATCTGGGAACAGGTCAAGGAGGCGAAGGCCCAGGGAGGACCCAGCTTACTTCACTTCTTCACCTCGCTGGCACCGGATGCAGTACGAAAGAACGGTCGACCCAGAGTAGTCAAACAAACAACCAAGTTGCCAGATCTTGATGGAGAGGTGACAGTCAGCAGACTGACCCGATCACAGTTATTTGGGGATATGCCGGTCAGCACTCGCTGGGAAGCGTCCCGGCCCATTTCCGACAATCAAGAGGATACTATTCCCTTTCCTTGGCAGCGATTCGTCCAGGAGGGTCAGGTTGAGAGCGACTTTGAACACGATGAAACCCCCAATGAGATACCCGCCGCCGATGTACAGCCCGTGGCGATGGAGCCTGTGGCTGGCAATGGCGACAGTCAGGAGGATCTGGATGGGGAATTCACGTTGAAGAGGGGACAGAAGCGGAAGTCGGATGCGGTGGAAGAAGACTCTAGCTCAAGTGAGGAAGAGTCGGCGGCGGAGAGCGATGAGGAGATGCAAGAGGACACCGGCGTCATTTCCATGGTGGACCAGCCTCGCAAGAAGGGTAAAAAGGAGCGCCGAAAGGAGCGTAAAGCTCAGGAAAAGGGTGCCGATGAAGAAGTGCTGAAACGGCAAGAAGCCAAGAAGGCGCGCAAGACCCGGCAGCAGGAAAAGAAGCTCAAACGACAGGAGGAGAAGAAGTACGAGGCAGTACCGTTTGACTACAGCAACGCCAGTTCGGTTTTGCACGCAAAGCGTGAGGCGACCGGCGTCGAGACGGAGAAGAACGGGAAGAGGAAGGTGTTTGATCCCTACTCAAAGTCTGCGGATGCTGCAGTCAAGGGGGCAAGAAAGCCAATGCCCGTCAGGGGAGAACGCAGTGCAACGTTCCGGAAGTGAGGTGGTTCCGGGTAGGCCCGGCGGTAGCACAAGGAGTTTTGCATTGTATTATTAGTTAACTACAGAAGTTAATCAAGACACATACGTATGATTCTCATCCATATGCCGCTCAATCTCGTCTCATGGTGCGCCGCACGATGGGTCGCGCTGGGAATGAACATTTTGCCTGAGGGTAATGATTCGTTTGTAATAAATATTGCACCTGCAAGGGAGGGATCACTAACCGGGCCCTGTTTCGGCTGCAGGATACAGCAGGCAACGAGGGAGTCTCTGGTGGCAATGGTTTCCAATTGGTAGCAGAAGGGAAGTCGGCCATGCATCATACCGGGATCTATAGGCATGCAGGCGGCCCAAATGATATGTAACCTCGGATTTGATTAAAATATTCATTGCAATGGCATGATTTCCCCCGAGGGCGGCTCTGCAGTGGTCCATCGGGAATGTGGCCGTCAGACCCGGTCTGCACGAAAGGGCTCCACCAGAATAGCAAGGATTCCAGGGCTCTGCGCTACTACCCCGGATTTTTCACGCCTTTCCCCGCCTCACAAACACAACTGCCGGCGTTAGGCGACGATGAAAGTTACTCGAGTCGGATAAGGTCCCATGCCATGCCAGCGAGAGATTATCAATTGAAGGAGAGGGAAGTCAAGCCGAGACGAGCGTCATGTTTAGAGGCTGGAGGATTGGACAAATTCCTGCATCTTTTGCCCTTCTCTGGTCCGTTGTCTGCCTCCATCTGCGTGCCTGTCTCCAGCCAGAAGGGTCGTCTAGGTTCTCCCGGACGAATCGCCCAGTGGTTAAATGCACACACACGGCTTGCTGACGCCCCCTTCCTCTTTCCCCAAATGGCATCCGAGGTCGAGCAGCCAATTGCAAGAATGGGAAGGTGCCAGCCCAACAAGCCAAGACGAACGGCCCTCCCACTCCTCCCTCTCAAAATCCAAGCTGGCCACGCCACAAGAATTTCCCCCTTCTTCCTCCCTTCATCAAGCCGTGACATCCCCCTCCTGGATTGACAACGCCCAAGAGACGCGTCCTCTCACCGTTTGCCGGCCTCGTCGGACCCCGCCGCCCATCTTCCCACCTTGACATGACACGGTCACAACACTTCCACAGCACCCGGCGAAGTGCTCTGCCGGACAGCCCCCCCTTGAACTGCGTCGCAGCGTCGACGGCTCGCTCTTCTCTCATCAGCCGATGGCACTGTTGACGTCGTGCGATCCAAACCGCGTGGCCAGGTTGCCCCTTCACGTCCTCACACCCTCACGGCGCAGAACCAATCCCACTGTCTCATTGCTGCCGCTGCCGTCCTCCTCATGGGCGCCCTGCATTGCGCAGCAGCAAATCACCTTCCCCCCTAGGGCCGTCCCTTCCCGAATCCCCTGGTCGATGTGACACAACGTCCTGGTTGGGAGGGTAATTGGCGGCCTGGGTCATGTGACTTTGAAAGAGGGGAAAGAGGGGATGAAACCTCAGCGGCCAGCCTTTCACTTCTCTTTGTCTTCCTTCATTGTTGTTGTCGTCAAGTTCTTTGTGCTGGGTCAATTGAATGTCGTCGCTATCAATTCGATTTCATGCCGCGCTAGGGGTGATCTCCATCAGTTGGTGGTGTTCTGAGCGACGGTGGAGCAGAGTGGACCGCTGAGCACGCTACCGTTCGTGAGTAAGTTCGAACGGGACCTGACCCAACAATTGACCAGTACACCGTTAACCTGTAATAGTGTCAACCAATACCTGTTGATGGGGATATCCCCAGGCATCGCCATGCCTTATCTCGGTGAGTTCTTGAATCTCTCAATGTCTTTGAGTCTCCTCCGAGGTTCGTTGTCCCAATTGATCCAAATCAAATGGACCTTGCATCCTTGACGTCGCCAAACACCGACGATGACAACACCTGCCGACAGCAAGACCGTACATCAAATACCAATGGATTCCACCATAGTTCCTCGAAAGGAACCGCTGCTCTCTGCTGCAACCACCGCGCAATTTGCTCACTCGAAAAACGCCCGTGTCTGTGTGTCCCTTTCTTGGCTTCCGCCCTGAGAAAACGGTTCCACATGCCTTGCCATGTCGCCCCAAGTATCACAAGCGAACCGCTGGTAGTGTTCGATTCACCATTGTGCTGGCACTACTGGCAACGGTCGCTTCTGAATCCGGATTATCATCTCGTCACTCGCTCGAGTCCTGGGTATTCCTGGTCCACGGAATAGCATTCACTTGAACACTTTTTCCCCCTTCTTTCCCCTGAACTTGCTCGGTGCAGTTGTCGGTTCTTCGTTCGATTCGCCAGAAAATTGCTGTCTTGATCGAAGAGTCACTGGCCGCCCGGGATCTCGTTTCGTGGTCTTCTCGGATCAGTTGAATATGCGATTGTTCGACGCAAAAAAATTGAGACCGACGTCCTCGGAGGAGCGGTTGCGCCCTGCTCTGTCCCTCACCACAACTTCCAGTCTGCGTGCAAGCTGGTTAACATCCTTGGTCACCGTTCAGAAGTCGAACGTTACCCCTGATAGTCCTCGGATTGGCTGTGCATGTTCAGTTCGACTCGGTATTCACATCATGCTTGATGTTTGGGTCTACCCCAGGACCAAGCGGTCCTGTGCATTCAGGTGGACTTGCCTTTCTTTACATACTCTTGTCAGCTCCACAATCTTCTTCCCTGTGCCAGAGAACCATTCCCTTGATCCACCATCAAGCCCCGGGTCTTCCCTCCCCCAATGCTTCCCTATTGGCCTGGGCGAGGCCGCTTGCTGGGTGCCAGTTTAGCACAGTGTGGGCCTCTTCTCAATCCCAAACTAAAGTTTGGTGGCCAAATCATGCCTGGAAAGACAGGCACTCAGGCGCCAGATAGACCGCCTTGTTGCACTCTGTATTGCAGCAGGCGCTTGCTGAGCACAAATTTCTACGGGGGCCGGGTCAACTCGGTTATGAGTGGCAGGGCGAGTGCCTGCCAGCTCGGCAAAGGCGCCAACTTTCCCCGGCACCGGCCCACGGGAGCTCAAAGCAATTGCCTCACCCCAAGCAGCTGAAAGATTCAGTACTCTCACAATTGTCACCAATCGAAGGTCAATTGAGCTGTCAATCGATAAGCGATATTCATTGCGTCACTGTCGATCTGGCAAACGCGTTTTGGTGTTGAAAAAGGAAATCTCTTGATGCTGTGGAAGAGTCGGGATGAATGAGGCTTTTTATTTTACAAGTCGGTCCCTGGGAGGAATTGCGCAGAAGTTCCCAAACTCTACCACAGAGACGTTCCAATGACCAACGTCCCTCCCAGTTCTCTATCCCGTCCATTACAAGGCAACCTCTCCTCTATCGTGCAAGCTGGCGGCAAGTGCATCCATGACAACCCTTAGGACACCGGATGACACGCTGCGCTCAGCAGCCTCCCCCATATCACTGGCTCGATCACTCGGCACGAACCGTCCCAATTGGCCGGAAAACAGCTTAAGTCTGGAGAGAAAGCGATAGTCAGTTTCGAACCGAAGATGGAAAACGAAGAGAATCGGTGGGAGTGTTGACGTACGAACTTGGCCATGAGGGCAATCATCAGATCGAAAAGACCGATGGCCTCGACGAAAGCGAAACCCAGAATGGCGTAAGAGAACAGCTGGCCACGGAGAGCGGGGTTGCGGGCAACACCGTTGAGGAGGGCAGCGAAGACGAGACCGATACCGATACCAGCACCAGTCAGACCAATGGCGGCAGAACCCATACCAATGTTCTTGGAGACCTCAACCATGGCCTGGGCGATCTCGGAGGAGTAGGCGCGGCGCTGGACCTGGAAGGCGTTGCGGGTGGTGGCCTGGAGGAGGGTGGAGGCCTGAGTGCGCTTCATGGCCTGGCCTTGAATCGAGTGTGAGCGAGTGTTCCCATCGGGAGGTCGATCCAGACAAGCTCAGGAAGGCTCAATTGACCCCGGAAGCCCGAGGGAAAATTTTTGCCGCAGTTGCAGACTTACCGGTGATGGTTCGCTTGCTGGCGGCAGCGAGGGGGGCACGCACGGCAGGGCGAGCGGCCTTGACGGCCATCTGGGAGGCCAGGCGAGAAGCGAAGACACGAGTGGAGGCCATTGTGATGGTTGTGTGAGGGGAGATGGTTGATGTGTGAAAGGAAGAAGAGGCTGACGAGAGGTTTAAAGAAGAGAGATACGGAGCTCAGCACGAGACAGGACGGCAGTGGAAGGAGAAAAAGGGAAGAAAGAAAGCGTCTGGAGCCGGGAGGAAAGTGAGAATAGGTGGGCCCACTTGGGTGGGTAGGGCCAGGGGGTGGGAGTGTCAGCCGGGGCAACGGTGGAAGGAAGGAGAGCAGTGATCAATCGGGGCGAGACATTTTTTACGGGGGAGGCGAAGGACCGGGTGAGAATTGAGGACGCGGACGAGGCCTGGGCGGGCCAACGCAGCAAGCAAGCAACAACAGGGGAAGAGGAGAGGAGGTGGTGAGAATATGGTAAGGGAGTTGGATTTGCACTCGTTGGCTAACTATGCGGAGGAAGTCGGGTGGATGCAATTGGGAGAATACTGGAACATGATTGCTCTGGGCCGTGTTAAGGCCTGAGGCTTTTACAGTCGAGAGGGACGTGCTTGGCGGTGGACCATGAATCATGGGCGAGGAGTCGAGGGCTACGGAGCTAGGGGGTGGGTGGCCGACGATGGAACGCGCAACATTGAGAGAAATCTCGGTACGAAGGGACACAACAAAGCCGGAAGAGCGAGGACGACCCCTACCGCTCTAAACAGGAGTGGGTGCTAGGAGCCGCGGGCCCAACGGATTGCTGCACGCGCAGGACGGACGACGACGGCACTACCGGATTTCCGACGGAGGACGAGCAAAAGGGAAGACGAGCAGAAAAAACTACGACGACCGTGTATCAAGACGTGGAGGCAAAGATGCAAAATTTTGCACGCAGCACGAACGGTGTCACAAGCCTCTAAGGAGGGGAAAATGAGACAAGAAAATGATACAATTGTTACCGTCCGAGGCCAAAAAAAAAAACTCTTGACTGAATTGATATCAGAGGTGCCCGTGCTGGTACCTGGACAAACGACGGAGCTGAGCGGGAAAGGCCATTGGGTGGAGGACGCACGGAGTGGCAGATTGTCAGGCAAATGCAGCACACCCCCAGGACGACGGGCGTGTACAGTACCTCACAGTACAGTATGAGTGTGGGAACACACGAGGACCCCACTTGGTGGCTTCACTTACCCCGAGGGCCAATCAGAAAAGCAATCTTCCACGTGGGTGGATCGCATTGAAAGTCCTGGACGCACGCAGCCTGGCATCAAGCAGGGCCAGGCTAGCAATCAAGGTCAAGACGTCGAGATGATTCCTGAGATTCAAGGTCGTCCGGTTTGCTCCAGCCTTCTCCAAGACTCCAGGGTCCCGGCGTTCCCCAGCACTTTGGTGGCGCATGGCTCTCCGAGCAGCGGCGGATCCTCCCCATGATCCATGATCCGGCCGTCCACCAGATGCCCAGATCTCAGATAAACAGCCGCGCACAGTGAGTGCCATGGCATTGGGCACATTGGCACGTTGCTTCAATCCTGTCCCGTACAAGCCCCGGACAGCCCCCAGAGCTTATTACGGACTTTGAAGTGGCCCAAGATGACTCGGACAGTGCCATAAGCATTGTGCATCTGAATCTCTTGTTAATCGTGAAGTCAATCTGCAGAGACAAAGCAGGCGAATATAGATATATTCTGCGACAAATTTCCTATACGTACGTCGGGAGTACAGACAAGACATGTCTTTGGACATTGGGAAATGACAGTGGGGTTCTGTCCGGGCCTTCGGGACACGAATTTTTCTTCCACAGCCGCGGGCATCGGAGGTCGACAGTGCGATCTTGTCAGAGTTCAGACAGTACACTGGCCACAAGCTGGAGAACCCATGACTGGCTGGCTGCTCGAAATGACGCAGCCGCGCAGGTCGGAGGCTGGAGAGCTTCAAGCAGAGTTGGCTTCCGCCTCTCTCTGCAGTATCTTGGATGGTGAAGTCAATTTTGGCCATTGGCAAGTCTGGAAGGTTCCCCAGTGCCTCCACGGGCAACTAGGGTCATGGTTGATGCAATGACATGTGGTTTGCGTCAGGCTTCCAAGGCATTGGCCTGTCGAAGCATCACCGCATCGCGAGGCTTCAAGCTCGTGAAGAGGTCAAGTTGGCCTGGAGGTGCTACTGGCTTGACCATTCCGAAGCGACTCCCCGATGGACATGTGCGATCTGGCCATATTTCGCACTGTAACATGCATATCAGGACATACTCTGGCAACCTTACTTGAACCACACCTGCAACGCAGCCGTGCAAACCAGACACTGCAGAAGGGTTCTCCCGTCTCCTCTCAGCTGCTCATCAGCGGCCCGACGCGCATTGCTTTGTTGCTCCAGTGGGTGACAATGTACGTGGTAGCGCCCAGGGGTGGTGTTGATACCAGCGGTGCCGAGATTGGGATTGCCCGGTGCCTCGTTCCTCGTTTCAGTGACAGACGCAGAAAATTCGTACCTACAGCCTTGCAACTTGGCTAGGGAGTAGTTCGCACAGTATGTAGGAGCTGGCGAAAAACATTCGGCGCAAAGGGGGCGTGTGGTATGGGCAATTTCGGGTTGGCGGACCACACCAGAAGCGGCCTGTGAGAATCGCCTCCCAAGTGGTCCAAGCTCTTTTCCCGTTTTGGGAAGCTCACACAGCGGCATCGGGAGACGGGAGCCATGAGGATGACAAGGACGAGGAGAACTGGTTGGGGAAAGAAGCCATTGAGGCTGCCCAGAGTGTCATTTCATCGTTTCGGGGCTTGGAGGCTCATGGCGGTCATGGCCACAACACTTTCCCCATGTTCTGCTCCCGTTTCGCGCCTCTCGGAGCGGCCAATTGCTCCGGCGCCGGAACGGACCCGGCGGTTCCCCCAAAGGTACGGGCCCGCCGCAGCTGAGCCGCGGCATCTCCAAAGGCTGGCATGATGGCGAGATGCTCCAGCCGCCGAGAAACATGAATTAATCTCTCTTCAGCTTCTAGGACTTGATGAAGGGCATACTCTAGTCTCAAGAGCATCGACTCCTCACAACGCGTCCAACGTAGACGTGAGCGGTAACTCGAGCCTCGAATATCAAACATCCAGCCCGAGAGGGCTGTCATTAATAGGTCTAACTCAATTGATTCGAGCGGGGGGGTATCATGATCACACGTATAAGGGCATCGTCCCAATCCCAACCGGCTTCCCACAGGCCTAGTTCTCCTCCTCGACTTCTTCCTCCTCCGTGACCTCGGGCGCCTTAATGGCGTAGCCCTCCACAAACCCCTCGGCATCGCACGGCCGCTCTAGATTGATCCGGTGCTCCGACACATACCGCCGCACCGCCTGCTTGTCCACCCGCATCCGCGGCACCATCTTGACTACCTTGTCCGTCTCCTCCGCCACGGGCGCTCCGCCTTCCTCCTTCTCAACGGCCGCTTCTTCGCCATGGTCCTTGACCTCGGGTTTTCCAGGTCCCATGCCCGCCTCTTCAACGACGCCCATGTCGCGGAGGATGAATAGGCAGTCGTCTGGGTGAATCCAGGTCGCCTGGCTGCACTCGTTAACATCGACGAACATCTCATGGCCGGCGTTGGGAGTTTCGAGGGGAATGCTAAGGAGCCATCGCGCAATCTCGCCCGCCCAGAAACGCTTGTATCCCTTCTTGCCCAGGTCCGATATGGGCTTCTCAGGACCGCCGAGGATGCCCTCCCGTCGCGAGATCTCGTACGAGGCTCCCATCAGCAAGGCCCCGAGGCCCTTGCGTTGCCACGGCGGGAAGACGAGGATGCAGGCGAGATTGTTGTTATCCCATGACATCTTCTCCTTTGAGAAGAAACCGGTGATTTGCGGCGTCGGGGGGTGGTCTTCGGTCGTGCCGGCTGGGAGCGGCTTGGGTGGGGGTGTGTAGACCAGGAGGAAGTAGTTGAAGCCTGAAACGTCGAAAAAGACGGATTTGTTGTCGAGGAAGAGCTTCGCGAAGAGGGAGAGGTTCTGGCAGAAGAGCTGGGAGCCCGATAGAGATTAGCCATGTGTTCGCCCATGGTTGCAAAGACTGGTGTCATGATCTGGGTTCATATTCCAGATTCAGCACCCGGATGTCAAGACTTACCCCGTCCCTTTCACCGTCCACTTCCCATATGCTCCATTCTCCATCGTCCTGCACAAACTCCTCGATGTATCGCACTCCACCTTCTCCCCTCCGCTTTTTGGCTCCCGGCCCCTTGTTCTCCTGCGGCACCAGGACCTTGCGCCGTCCGCGCGGGTGCACGTAGACCTTGCGGCCTGGCACAAAGGCCCGCCGCCCGCACATGCGAACGTGTCTCCACGATGCTACAAGCTCTTTGGAGTACTTGAAGCAGCTTGGGCACACATGGAGGCGTTCGAGTACCGGGGGGTGGTCACGGTCCCTGCGGGACGACGCCTTGCCACCGGACTGGTCTTTACCGCCGGTGTCCTTGCTGCCGCCCTTGCTGGCGCTCCCGGATGATTCCCCGATGACATCCTTGCCGTAGTAGCTCGGATACCAGGTGCGGAAGAAGAGGTTGCCAAACATAACCATGTCAATGTTCCGATCCGCGCGGGGGTTGGGCAGCGTCTGCTGAGACGGGGCGGCGGGCGGCTTCGGCGGGTACACGGGCGTGACGGTCATGGGC
>JABSTB010001493.1:0-14585 GCA_013756995.1 Neonectria neomacrospora | reverse complement strand
TTATTTGGCCAGGTCATTCATTTTATGTGTTTTGGTTGAGGATATACTTTCCGGGAAAGGATATCAAGGTTAGAGAAAGGGATCCAGACAGATTGCAAGGGCAGGCTCAAGGTATAGGATCAACTTAGATCATGCAAGGTACCGGGAAAGTTACTGATGGAACAAAGGTTATTTACCATTTCCGTGCTCAGTATCGTACATAACTGAGTGATTGCTACTGCATACCATCTCCTGCGTAGCTTCATCTATCCTGGCTTAGGTACGAATAGAGGGTATCGACTGAAGCTGAAACATACAAATCAGGTACGAACAGAGGGAATAAAGATGCCATTGGACAAATAACGGTGATTGATCAAAGCAGAAACGCGCAACGTTTCCACGTGACTGCATTTCCACCTTTGGACAAACTCAAAGTTATTTAGATACTGCAACCTGCGTAATGTCAAACTTCAATCACCGTGAACGGTGAACAGCAACCCGACTTCCGAGTCGGCGACCTGGATCCTAGATATGTCGAGGTCCCCGGTAGCCAATGGCAGAGCCGGGTTTCCCCCCAAGATGGCCGAGATGGCGTCGGGGACCACTCTTTCGGGGCTGGAGCGTGCACGGGCCCACTCGGTCACTTCGGGACATCCTTTGGTGGCCGCCTCTACAACGGAGTATTCGTACACAACGGAGCTTGTGCTGTGGAAACGAAGAGCGAAAACCCGATGGTCGGCGGGTCCGTCTGACATGCTTCAAGGTCCTGGCCCTGCCTCAAGGCCCTGTCTGCAGGTCTCCAAGAAAGCACAGCCTGGAGAGGTTCTCTAATAAAAGCCCATCGGCTCTTGTGTTGGGAGCTGAACGAGAAAGGGGACTGACTTCTCTTCTCTGCTTCATTCTACGATACCTAAGTTAGACAATCCCGAAGTGGAGCTGAAACCCCGACGACCCGATATCATATACCTAGCGCCCGACGTACCGAGCTATCGAATCCGTACCCTACTTAGACTGCCTATCTGACGTAGTCCTTACGAAGCATCGCGATTCGTCCTCGCCGACAGGCGCTTGTCAATCCGGCTCTCGCTCGAGTGTCGACCCCAGCCTGCAGCTGACAGCTTCCAGCTTGCGCCTCGCGGCCTAGCGCCCTGCCTCCGTGGAGTCTGTCTCGGGAGTTCCCATTTCCCTATAATTATCATCTCAGCCGGCCTGGCTCCTCTCCCTTTTTTTTTACCATGCACACGCGTACCACCGAACAGTACTACCTCATGGACAACATCGACCGCGACATGGACCTGGAGCAGCGCCCCGTCGCCGAGAAGCACCTGGTCAACTCCACCGTCAAGAACCTCACCTGGCGCGGCGTCACCGTCACCGTCAAGGACCGCGTGTCCAAGGAGCCCAAGACCATTGTGGACAATGTCGATGGCATCGTTGAAGCGGGTGAGCTACACTGGATTCTTTGGAGAGAATTCGACAGAAATTGATGCCGTATGTGTGTAGGCGAGATTTGCGCCCTCATGGGCCCGTCCGGCTGCGGAAAGACGACCTTGTTGAACGTGCTGGCCCGCCGACCGACTAATGCGAGCAATGTCGAATCCGAAGTGCTCGTCAACGGAAGTCGCCTTTCGCGCAGCGAGTTCCGGGAGATATCGTGCTTTGTCGAGCAGGAGGATGCCCTCATCGGCTCTCTGACGGTCCGCGAGACGCTGGAGTTTTCGTCACGCCTCGCCAGTACCAGGTGAGAACCCCTCCAATACCCGGTCCAAACAACACCCGTTTCTGACTAGATATCCCAATCGTCCAGCTCGCTCTCCAAGCAAGAACGCCTCGTCCGCATCAACGGCCTGCTTGAATCCTTCGGCCTCGTCGACCAGGCCGACACCCTCATCGGCACACCCATCCGCAAGGGCATCTCGGGCGGCCAGAAGCGCCGCGTCGGCGTCGCCAGCCAGCTCATCACCAGCCCGAAGCTGCTCTTCCTCGACGAGCCCACCAGCGGCCTCGACTCGGCCGCCTCGTGGGAGGTCATCAACTACCTGCGCAACGTCGCCCGCCGCAACAACCTCATCGTCGTATGCTCCATCCACCAGCCCTCCACCTCCACCTTCAACCTGTTCGACAAGCTCCTGCTGCTGTCCGCCGGCCGGACGCAGTACTTTGGCCCCGTGAGCTCTATCGCCGAGTACTACGAAGAGGCCGGCGCCGCCGTGCCGCAGTATGTGAACCCGGCAGAGTATCTGCTCGAGATGGTCAACATCGACTTCGCCCACGACAAGGTTGCCGCTGCCCAGCGCCTCGACAAGCTACAGGCGGCGTGGCAGTCGTCGCGCCAGGCCGACGATATCAGCACCAGGATCGCGAGTGCTGAAGCTGCTGGTGGTCACTTCACCATTGAGACGGCCGATAAGCGCCCCAGTATGCCCAGTCTCACGCTCACGCTACTGCACCGGAGCTTCGTCAAGAGCTATCGCGACGTCGTGGCGTACGGCATCCGCGTGGCCATGTACCTCGGCCTCGCCATCATGATGGGCACCGTGTGGGTGCGCCTAGACCCCAGCCAGGAGTCGATCCAACCCTTTGTCAACGCCATCTTCTTCGGCTCGGCGTTCATGAGCTTCATGGCCGTCGCCTACGTGCCGTCGTTCATCGAGGACCGTCTGCAGTACGTCAAGGAGCACCACAACGGGCTCTACGGCGCGACGGAGCTGATCCTGTCCAACTTCTTCATCGGCATCCCGTACCTGTTCCTCATCGCCATGCTCTTCTCCGTCATCTCGTACTGGCTGTCCAACTTCCAGCCCACCGCCGCGGCCTTCTTCACCTGGGTCATGTGGCTCTTCCTGGACCTGCTGGCCGCCGAGTCGCTGGTCGTCTTCTTCACGTCACTCTTTCCGAGCTTCGTCATCTCGCTGGCGCTGGTGGCCTTCGCCAACGGCCTGTGGATGTCCGTCGGCGGCTTCATGGTGCCGCCCACCATCCTCAACCCCTTCTACAAGTACGTCTTCCACTACTGGGACTACCAGAAGTACGTCTTCCAGGGCATGATGGTCAACGAGTTTGCCGACCGCGTGTACGACTGCGGCAAGGGGTGCCGCTGCATGTATGACTCGCCCCTGGCCGACCAGTGCAAAATTGCCGGTCAGGCTGTGCTGGACCAGTATGGCTACAAAGGGGGACACATGGGCAAGGATGTCGGCATCATGATTGGCATCATTTTTGGCTATCGGCTGGCGTCGTGGGCTGTTCTCATGATTAAGAGGTGAAGAACGCCCACTGGATTTCTGATGTGGGTAATTTGGCGCGATAATCAGTATAGAATGAGTTACATGCATGGGACTGGGAGTAAAGGGGGCGATTGTGAGTTACATAGTACACTTTGGATAATTTCATCACCAACCTGGATAGGTTATAATAAGATATTGAACAACACAAGCTTCATGGAAGCCGCCAATGCTACTTGATAGACAAAACGTGTTTCAATAAAATGTTCTCCACGTCAGTCAAATCTGACCAAGAGTTCAGCACACTACACTTTCCGCAATACCTAGAGCACACAGCACTTGGCTTAAAGTATATAAATATAAGAATGATAATACAAATCTGAATATAAGAGTTTAGTACAGACGATAGACTGCTCAGATGGTCTGTTAAAGCTGCATAGCCTTGACGCCATTCTGGTGCGGAGTACCGTTTAGCAGGGGTTAGAAATGGAGTTCAGATCCGTCGGGATGACACCGGCCTCAACGGCAGCTGGAAATAGTTAGCTATCTCGATCCTCAATTTTAGAAGTGCTTGACATACCCTTGTAGGACCAGCGGTAGTCATCGCCCAAGTCGGTCTTCCAGGACCAGAAGACCCAACCAAGCGTCGATGCCTCATACGCATGAACCTGGGCGGCGAACCACTTGGAGTAGAAGGCCTTCTGCGAGGACGGGCTCCACTCATCGGTGCTCTCCACGTTGTCGGGGACCGCGATGCTCCACTCGCCGACAATGGACGGGCCGTCGGAGTTGCGATCGTCCTTGCAGGAAGTCTGGATGTACGCATCGTGGGAGACCGTGACGCTGGTGTCCCACTTGAGGTAGCGGTGATCGTCGAAGGCCGTGAAGGAGGTGTCGTCGAGGTGCTCCACGGGGTTGCCGCTGCCCCAGAGGGAGCTCATCATCTGGATGTGGAGGCGGTCGTTTGACTTGACGCTCAGGTTGTCCTCAACGGTGCGGATGGCCTGTGATAGGGTGAGTAGGGTTTCGTACCGGGGTGTTGATGAATACATACCTTGTAGGCCTTGGGATAGTACGAGGAACGCAGAGTATCGACTGCGTTGTCCCAGTTGAGCGGCTCGTTGACGAGTTCGATCATGCCGACGTTTCGGTACTCGTTGGTCTTGTGGACCTTGTCGACGATCCACTCGAGCCACTCAATGGCGCGGCCATAGTTGTAGTCGTTGTAGAAGCCAACCGTACTGGCGTACTGGCCGGTGAAGGGCTGATTGGTTTGCTGTGCGCCGGGAGCACCGTGGAGGCTGTACTTCTTAGCTTCGATAACATGCATCACAGGCAGGGAAAACATACTCGAGGATGATATACATGCCCCTGTCGCTGGCCCAACCACAGAACTTGGTGAGGTAGTCCAACCCACCTTTGGGGAAGTGCTCAGAGCTGTCGACCAGTGACTCCTTCAGCCAGTATCCCAGAGGAATTCTGATAGTGTTCAAGCCGTAGTTGACCATGTCATCCAGGTCGGACTCGCCGACAAACCTCGCCCAGTGTGCCTGAAAGTTCGCGTCGGCCGTGGTTTGGCCCTTGTTCATGACGCAGTCGAACTCGGACTTCTCGCCTGAGCAGCCAGTGGCGGACCACTCCGACGAGGACATCCAAGGCTCGAAGACGAAGAGGGACCCCAGGTTCACACCACGGATCTTCCCCGAGGCTGGAAGCCATCTCTTGTCGGAGCCTTGCTGCTCCTGGGAGGAGAACAGACTGAAGCCACGCTTGTCAAGGACGGTGTTGGAGCCATCGTTGGGGAGCCAGGCCTGGGCAGATGAAGTGAGAGTTGCGATCGCAACCAGCAGCGAAGAAGTCAACATTGTAAGGAAGTTGGGTAGCCGGTACCCAGTAAAGATTGCAAATAGGAGGAACGTAGAGAGAAGGGACGGAAGACGACTACGTTTAAAAAGATAACGACTGAAGAAGATGCCACAAGATGGGATGGCCTGAAGAGGAAGCTGAGTAAAGGAGAAGGATGGACGGTTGCTTTATACAGGGCAGGGCATTTAGGCACACTGATGTCATGTCATGGGTTAATCTTCCTTCAGCTGGAGGAACGTCCGGTATAGAGCGAATTGAAACAATGAAACAGGACTTTGGTGTTTCGGAAACAGCCTGATTTGGGGAGACCGCATACATGCGCAGTAGATCCTATTTCGCTATCCCCGCTTCTCGGAATCCTTCAATGGTCGGGGGCGTGGCGCAGGGCTCTTAGTCCAGGAAGGGGTTTCAGGACACACGCCACCCGATCTTGGGGAGGCTGTTTCTGGCAGTTCACCTGTCTCTTGCATCGGCGTCGTGGTTAGAACAACCTAAAATGACGATGGCGGCCATTGTGATAGTATCGGATACCAAGCGGCGTAAGACCGACTCTCAACTCTAAGCCGTGGTTGAGCCGCCATGACCGTGGATGACAACTCCGGGTGCAACAGGGGTTGGGGTAGCTGTGGTGTCAGAGGTAAGTGAGTTAACGTCCATACACTCGCGCGCAGTGTCGGCGGCTATGGCAAGGGTCGGCCGATCGCTGGCCTGTTTCTTTGCAACCTCGAGTCCTAGAGCGACCTAGCAGCGGCGACATCTCGGAGTAGGATCGCCGACTATGCAGGATGGTGATGCCGGGCCGAGATGCATGTGGAAGCTGCCTCGCAGGGCAGACTCCTTGAGCGAGTCCTGTCCACGGTTTGTTTCATCTAAGTACTTATGCCCGAAGGGGCTGACATAAGCAGGCTACGTACACGGAATCGTGTGAGGGATCGCGGTCAATCACATGTCATGGGGTCTCGTGTAAAGAGCTTCATAGCCGGGTGTCACGTGAAGATAGGAATCCACGGGCCAGAGATAACCAGCCACAGGTCCCCTACTCCGTCTCAAAGTGCCAAGCCACACGCCAGCTGCCAAAAGTGGATTGTGCACTAAGGTCCCGCCCACTAGCCACAGCGGCGCCACTGCATGCGTTGTCCGACAGGGATCCTGCTCGTCACCCCGCAACCAGACAATCAGCATTGGGACCCGAAGGCTGCCTCCCCCGTCCGCTCATGAACCCTTCGGTATTGCGCCCCAACAGAGAATTTGGTGCTTCAACATCTCCGAGTCCAAGCAAACCCTTCTCGTCGCCATCCCATCCCAGCTGCGAACCACCCCGAATCAAGATGCATCCGTTACGGTGGATAGCCTAAGACACATCCCAAACCTCCCACGGCTTCAACACCCAGAATACCACACGCCACAGCATTCCGGCTTCCCCCATCCTCAGACGAACACCTACCCGAATTCCTCCTTGGTCTCGCACTTATCGAGATACCTACAATCCTCACCGGGGCTGACTAAAACACTGCGTCCCGTCCCGTCGTCGCCGTCATGGCGCCGGCCTCAGGTGAACTCTCCGCACCCGGTGCGGTGAGTTATGACTCGGAAACCATGGTAGTCGGTGATGGAACATGGGACTTCAACAAGAACACGTTTTTGTTGCCCAATTTACAGGGCCTCAACTTTGAGACTATGCGGTACAATGGTAGGCCTCCTTGGCTATTTAGACCTCGATGGAACAGAAAATACTAATCATATGGGGGCAGGCATGGGAAACAGATTTTCGACGCTTATGCAATACCACTCGCTGGTTCGAGCCCATGCAATAATGGGCACCATGATATTCCTCTTCCTCATTCCCTTCTCCGTCATGACGGCCAGGTTCTACTCGCATCGTCCTGGTTTCGCAGTCAAATACCACGCTCAAGTAAATATTCTGGCCGGTATCCTGCTACTGGCCGTGTTTATCCTGGGATATTTCGCCGTCGGACCCGAGAGAAGTCTTACCAATCCGCACCATGGAATCGGCGTTGCCATCTTTGCAATGTTTATTCTCCAGATCGTCGGAGGTCGATTGGTTCGACATATCACCAAGTCCCGGTCACTACGCATCATGCTCCACCAATGGTGCGGTAGAGCTATTGCCCTTTTGGGCATTACCCAGGTTCCACTTGGGCTCACCCTCTACGGCTCTCCCAAGTACCT
The DNA here is from genome assembly GCA_013756995.1 of Neonectria neomacrospora. Taxonomy (NCBI): domain Eukaryota; kingdom Fungi; phylum Ascomycota; class Sordariomycetes; order Hypocreales; family Nectriaceae; genus Neonectria; species Neonectria neomacrospora. The sequence goes on along the minus strand of JABSTB010001493.1, from coordinate 7,326 downwards.
CTTCATCCTCTACGCCGTCTGGATGGGCTTTCTGTTGCTTATCTACTTTATCCTGAGCTACCGGTCAGAAAGCCGTCGCGAGTTTTACATGAGTGGTGCACAGTCTGGGCGGACTGAGACAACCCGCACCAGAGTCACCGAATCCGAATACTTTGCCTCGGGACACGAGACTGAGGAACCTAAAAGCAAGATGAAATGGCTAGGGCCTCTCGCGGCCGGCGCTGGCCTATTTGCCCTGACCCGGGGACGGAACAAGAACAGGGACCGCAGCCGAAGCCGAAGCCGAAGCCCAAGCCGGTCCTCTCTCAACCGCAGCCGTGGACCAGAAGTCATTGCATCGAGGCGCGGCTCCGCCAGCTACTTGACCGACAAGTATTCTGAGCCTCCGACGCCAAAGAAGAAGGGCGGCGGTTTCATGAAGACCTTTGGCGGTATCGCAGCAGCGGTCGGCGCTGGCAAACTGGTCTCGGGCTTGATGAACAAGCGAGAACGAGATCGGGATGAAGAATACTCTGCCGTGTCTACCGAAACACCACGACGATATCAGTCAAATCGCGGCGCCCCAACAATGACCGATTTCACTAGTGATGTGTCCCAAACAACCAGACACGAATCAGAGATGACCCGAACCTCTCTCAACCCCCCTACAAGAAACCCTGCTGCAACCACTTTATTAACAAGGAGCGAGATTGACTCGAGATTGAGCTCTCAACCGCCAACGACGCCACGGCGCGCGACGCGTCCCCATCGATTTTCAAGGGCTAGCTACGACGAATCTGATTACGTGTCATATCAGAGCCCGTCGCGTAGAGAACCCGAGGAGCGAGCCGGAGGTGGTGGCGGCGGCGGCGGCCTTGCGAAGGGTTTCTTCGGTGGTCTTGGCATGGGCTGGTTTGCAAAGAAGTTGGCAGACCGAAAAGCCAACAAGGAAGAGCAACGACGACTACGAGACGAGGAGGACCTGAGGTCCGGTACGTCTGTATCGAGGTTTACCGGAGATGGACACCCTTCGCCAACAAGGCAATCATCGGCTCGCCGACCCGTGGCCCAACGACGCCCGACAGGCTTCAACCGCAGCACGGTTCTATCTTCCGAGTTGACTGAATCATCTATCGAAACGCCACGTCGAGGCCCCTATGGTCATCACACAGACCTCAGCACCCTTCCACCGAGCACCCTCCCACCGAGCACTCTCCCGCCGAGCACCTTACCACTGAGCACCTTACAACCAAGCACCATATCACCAAGCACTCTACCTCCAGTTGCGAGTGGCCATGGGTCTAGGTCACGACAGAGCGTCGAGCATGTATCAATGCCATTAATGCCTCCCGACCCTCAAGGAATTCTGGCCGTCGGTGGGGCTGGGGGATCGGATGCTTCTGGTATCTCGCCCGGCTCTCGCCCTCAACGATCTCGACAGGGACGAGCGCCAGCGACGGGTGGGCTCTTGGCCACCGAAAGCGATCTGCCTCTTCCGGAGGACCGAGTGCGGTATGCCTCGCCCGCAAGTCTGAGTGTCAAGTTGAAGGTGCATGATGACCGGGATAGAAACGTGACACTTCGCCGACTCACCGAGGAAGAGGCTATGAAGGCACGAGGTCGTAGAGGAGACGCCGAGAGCAACATCTCCGAAATGGAGTCGCCCAGCTACGGGCGTCGTCGATACCGACGGGACTCGAGTCAGAGGAGAGCCGAGGCAGTCGCTGAACGAAGAGTAGAGGCAGAAGACCCCATACCCTTGTCCCCGCCAAACCCGGCCTTTGCCAAGGCTAAACGAGGCAAGGACTCGGCCTACTACTCGGGCCAACAAACACAGGGAGGACCATCTGGCTCTGGCTCTGGCCCGCCTCCTGTCACCCCGTTGCCGGACCAGACGGTGTCAAGCCTTGGCAGCATGGGCGAGAGCCATGGAAATGGGACTTGGAGCGCTCTCACCCCATCCCCGCCTGGACGCGAAAAGCCTACACCGGCCGGGTCTATTGCGGCCACGAATAATCGGCGACGACGACGAGAAGAACGAAGAAGAGCCAGCCAGACGAGCAAGCCAGGTGACTCAGACATGTTTAACTAGAGCATTTCAGCCCGCAATGGTGTGTCATGGGAGAATGAGTCTATCTGACAGACTCTGACCCTACACCAGCTGCGTCGTGGTTATTTCTCTTCTTGCTCTTCGCGTACCCTCAAGGGGCTGAGGCAAACCGGGGACAGGATACTGGCACTGTACGGCGTTCCGGATATAGCTTGGTGGCTTTTTTCTTTTGGTGCATTTCGCTATCAATCTCGATATCGATATTAGATATGAACGAACACTGAGACGCCTTGACGAATGAATCTTTGAATCTTTGAATCAAGTAGAACAGGCAGGCAGGCAACGGGCTAAGGAAAGAATTGTGCAGCTTGGGGTGGGCGATGGAATTGAATAATTTGACTTGTTTCTTGATTGGCTCTGCCGGTGTTCTCGTCAAGCTGTATGTGAACTTGTGGAGATGGTGAAATAGATTTAAGCAAGCATTTCAGTTGTTGTATGTATACCTAGTCCACGGAGTAGAAATTGAAGCCCACGCTGAGATCTGACATCATCTCTTGCCCGATTGGAGCTTCCCCCGAAGACCCGCGACGGAAGCTGCGGCCGGCCCCACTCATGCCCATACAATCGCGCTTGTAAGTTCTACGCCAGAGCTCCTACGCCACAGCTCCACCACACAAATTCAACCCAGTCCCTATACCCTCACCCATCGGATGCGCTGAAAGGCCACGTCCAACACCACATCATCGCCCTCATCTACCACGCCCCACGGGCAGCCAATGGCCTAGATTGCGACCTCTCCTGCGACTGCGATCCTAAAACATCCCTGAACGATGCCTTCGCGAAGCCCCAAGCCAAAGGCCAAGGCGCCGGCCCCGCCGTCCGAGTACCAGGCCATCTCCGAGCAATGGGCCAAGGCGAAACGCGCCCAGGATGCCCAGAAGGCCGCCGCGGCGAAGGCTGTCCCCGCGAGACAAGGCTTGCCCCCGGCCATTGAGAACGTCGATATGCTGGAGCTACACCGCGAGAAGCTCGATAAGAAGCGCCAGACTGTCTACCAGAAGCGCTGGCGGTGGACCGTCTTCTTTTGGTGCTGGCTGCTCGTCGTCCACGCCGTCGGCATATGGCTCTTTACCAGCGGCTTTCTCCTCACCCGCTTGGTGCTCGACGAGAAGTCCAACTGCACGGAACCCCCGATCGAGAATACCAAGGGCCTTTTGAACATCGATGGTGGCTGCTGGCACCCCAAGTCGTTCGATCGTGCCGTCGTTCTGCTGATCGACGCGCTCCGATACGATTTCACTGTCCCCGAGGACCCTGAAAGTGCGCAGCATTTCCACAACGCCTTCCCATATCTTTACGAAACCGCTGTCAAGTCGCCCAAGAACGCGTTCCTACGACCCTTCATCGCGGATCCCCCGACGACGACGCTACAACGGCTCAAGGGTCTGACCACCGGCACTCTGCCGACCTTTATGGATGCGGGTAGCAACTTTGCGGGCACTGCCATTGAGGAGGACAACCTCTTGATGCAAATGAAGGATGCTGGAAAGAAGATTGCCCATCTCGGCGACGATACGTGGATGTCCCTCTTCCCTGGATACTTCGAGGCGAATATTAGCAAGGCCTACGACAGCTTCCACGTCTATGATCTGCACACAGTTGACAACGGTGTCATCGATAACATCTTCCCTCTGTTGAAGCCAGAGCGCAAGGGGGAATGGGATCTGCTTATTGGGCACTGCCTTGGCGTTGACCATGCCGGACACCGATATGGACCGGACCATTTCGCAATGGCCTCCAAGCTTAAACAGATGAACGAGTTCGTGCAAAATGTGGTGGAAAACCTCGATGACAACACACTTCTAGTCGTCATGGGAGACCATGGAATGGACAGCAAGGGCGACCACGGTGGTGAGAGTGATGACGAGGTTGAAGCCGCTTTATGGATGTACACCAAGAAGCCTTTCTTTGGCAGAACCTCCCCTGAGTTCGCGACGCCCCCCGCAAACGCCAAAATCCGGCCAGTGAACCAAATCGACCTTGTGCCCACACTGGCGCTGCTTCTTGGCATTCCCATCCCCTACAACAACCTTGGAGGCCCCATCGAAGAGGCATTTGCCGGCACCAAGGGCAACGACTGGCGCAACCTTGCGGCCGTCTCGCGAGTTGTCTCTGCTGGAATCGAAAGATACCAGGCCTCCTATGGTAAGGCCCGTGGAGTTGCTCAGAATTCTGAAGAGGGCTCACCCGCCGCTTTGTGGTCCGAGGCCACGTTGGCCAAGAAAGACCGTGATATGTATGTCGCATTCACGCGCTTTCAGGAGGAGGCTTTGCGGGTTTGCAAGAGCTTGTGGACACGTTTTGATATTCCCCGTATGATCATGGGCATCGTAGTCTTCGGGCTTGGAGTCGTCATCCTGCTGATGTACTCGTCCCGCGATGAGGACGATGACTTCGTTGTTACCAATGACGCCGAGCTCGATTACGCCGAGAGGAAGCTAGAGCTCATGGGATTCCGGGGTGATATTGAGCCTCACCCGGACCAGATCTTCCACAAGGACCTGCTCAAGGGGATGTGGGATCCAAAACTCCTCTTCACTCTGGCAGTTCTCATTGGTGTTGCCGTGTATCGCGAGCAGCCAATGGACGGCCTCGCCGCGCTGGTCATGATTTTGCTCATGGTTGGCGTGGGATCGTCGCTCCACGAAGCAGGAAAGGGCCTCCTCAACATGCTGCCAACGTCCTTCTGGGGTTGGCTGGCCGTCGTCTTTACCGTCAGCCAGTCGATTGGTTTTGCGTCCAACTCGTTCACGATCTGGGAAGACTCCATCCTGCTCTTCTTCATCACTACGTTCGGTATTGCCAGTGCCGTCGCATCCTTCCGCATCGAGTCCAAGGTGGGTCGCACCATGGGCGTGTATCACTCCATCGCGTTTGTGATTCTTGGACGCCTGGCGTCGTACTCGAAGCTTTGCCGCGAGGAGCAGATGCCGTACTGCACCTCTACCTACTACGCATCCGCCTCGTCGTCAACATCGGCTACGTGGCAGCTCATCATCCCCGTTATCACCTTTGTTGCACTCCCGGCCATCATCAAGTCCTTTCTCACGCCAACGAGATCGTGGGAGGGTCTTGCGCCAACGTGGATCGGCTACATCTTCCGGGGTGGACTCTTCTTGGTGGCGGTGTACTGGGTCATCGATGCTGCTGATAATGGCGACTGGCTCGCAGGAAGCCTTCCTGAGGGCACTCTCAAGACTTTGGGTATCTACGTGGCCCAGATAGTCCTCGCTCTGGCCTTTGTTGCCGGAACCACTGCTTTCGTCTGGGCGCCACCGTGCGTGTCCATCCTCTCGTCGGCCTCCAGTTCAGGCCGGCCTACTGTGACGATTCTGGGATACGCCAATGCCATCGGCGCGCGATATCTCTTACTGCCACTCAACATTCTCTTGGGGTGCCTCCTCCTCTCCAAGCCCATGGGTGCCGGGTCGCTTGCCCTCATGATGTGGCAGATCCTCTCACTGGCAGAGATTCTAGACCTCAACGACCTCAAGACGGATCCCATTGGCCCCGTAATGCTTGCTATCCTGGGCAGCTTTTACTACTTCAAGACGGGTCACCAGGCAACGCTGGCAAGTATACAATGGGACAGCGCCTTTATCCCACTCTTTACAATCCGCTACCCTTGGACGCCCATCGTTGTCGCCCTCAACACCTTTGGCGGTCAGATCCTCGCGGCGACCTCGGTGCCTCTCCTTGCCATGTGGAAGACCGGCCCCAAGCAAAGGGGTGTGCTGGAGACAGTCGCGCGCAGCCTCGGCGTCTTCATCGCCTACTTCGCCGTCGAGGCCCTGGCCACCATGAGCTGGGCGGGCTGGCTACGTCGCCACCTCATGCTGTACCGCGTCTTCAACCCACGCTTCATGCTCGCGACCGTCGCGCTTCTCTGTCTCGACCTCGTGGCCATCTTCGTCACGCTCACTGGCGTACGCACCAACGCTCTGGCCCTCAGTGAGGTGTTTGGTTTTGCGGACTAGACCAGTCATTGGTCTGGATACCGTGAAACCAGCATGTACGAAATGTACGATACATGGTGTAGGATGTAAAACTGCTCAAGCCATGGGTCTTTTGTGTTATACTGGGGCGTCTTGAAAAGGATTGGGAAGCAGAGGACAAAGGATATCCTGCTCGCTTCGTGTATTGCAAGATTTATCCAGGTAGATCAAGATGTAAAACCTCGACATGCCGTCGGTCTTTTCCTATCGTACAATCGAATGGTTCATATCATGTATGCTGGGTCAAGTGTGCTAGGCTTATTCGTGACCTGAGTTTCTACACCGTAACGTCCTCCACGGGCACCACCTCGGCGGTTCCTTTGACGGCCAACCCGCCCTCTGGGCCCTCAACCCAGACATCCCAACGACCTTGAGTCTCGCCGGTTCCCGACACCTTACGCAGAGAAATAGTCATGCGCTCGTCGACATAGAGCGGTGCGTGGTTGCGGTAGGCAAAGCGACGCACACGTACACCCTCGCCCAGGTGATCGGACAGCACGCGCAGCATAAGGGCGAGAGTCAGGGGCCCATGGACGAGGAGGGCGCGGTGGCCGTCGACGTTGCGGGCGTACAGCGGGTCGAAGTGGATGGCGTGGGCGTTGAAGGAGAGGGCGGAGAAGTGGAAGAGGTGTGTGGGCGATGGAGTAAGAGAGACGGAGTGCGAGGCAGGGTGAGGGTCTGGAGAGAGAGAAGAGTCTGGGTTAGTATAGGAGCATCTTGCAAGGGGAGTGGGATGGCGTTCATTTGATGAGGCGTGAGGGAGCAGCCGACGAGGAAGCCTCCTGCTCCCGCATGAAGACGAGCGTCCGGCGCTCCTCAATCTCCCACCCGCGCCTCGTCTCGACGTCCTCATGCCCGAGTCCATAGCGCCTCCACACATCCACAAACACCTTCTCTTCGCCGTCCCGACCCTTGACGCTGACATCCTCGATCTTCTCCCGACACACGGCGGCGCGGCCATCGAGCGGCATCTCAGCCGAGAACGCCACCTCGCCGCCCGCCCAGACGCGGCGGGTGAAGGGCGGCCCCGGCGAGTGGTGCGGGTCCGCGCCGTCGGGCACGAGCGCCGACGGCGGCAGCTGGATCGGGAAATAGACGAGATGGTGGCCGGGCGGAAGGAGGCGCGGCGGGGAGGTGACGGTGGGTGAAGATGGCGAACGCGTGTGCAGGAGGTCGGTGAGGGTTGTGGCGAGCAGGTGCGAGGGCATGGGGGTGAGGTAGTCGGGGTTGACTTTGGGCGGG
>JABSTB010001491.1:0-15530 GCA_013756995.1 Neonectria neomacrospora | reverse complement strand
GAGGACGAGAACGAGGCCAGCGCCAGAGGGGTACAGTACGAAGTACTAACGGGTACAGCCCGTGCAAGACCAGCACCGGTCGTGGGGAAGTGGGTGGAGGACTGGACTCAGCCAGGGGGGAGGGGGTGTGTGTGCGTACGAGGGTGCGAGGGTGCGAATGCGAGGTGGGGGGGACACAGCCGGGAGCAGAGTGTCAGATGGCCGACGTGGTCGTGGACGTGGGCGCAGAGAAGAGGTTCCAAAGGATCCGAAGGGTCCGAGCAAGTGCGCGGAGTGCGAGACAAGATGGCGGCTGGCGGCGGGCTTTGTGTCGGTGGACGGAGCTCGGAGGCGGAGAGACGGTGTGTGGGCGCCGCGCGAGGTTGCAAGTGGGCGTCGAGAGAGCGCGCGTGCAATGCAGTTGAGATGTCCGGGGCGGCCGGGGACGTTGGTGGTGCGTCAGGCGGGTGGATTCTGTCGTCCTAGGATGTTGCAGCTGAGAGGAGGAGGTGGTGGTGGATGAGAAGAACAGAGGAGGTGAGAGAGAGTTGGAGAGACAGTGAGAGAGACAGCGACGAAGAGAGGCGGGAAGCGTCAAGCGTCAGTGTGGCTTTCGACGGCCAGGGGGGGCCTTGTGCGCTATGCTAGATGGAAATGTACTTGTAAGGTATGGTATTGCGGCGTGTGTTCTGCTGTGCTCTGTCGTAGTAAATGGCCCAAATCTGACATTCGCTGTTGTCCGTCAGGTAGGTACGAATAGTAAGAATAAATTGTCGTCGATGTCAGCTCAGCGGGAGTGGGTGGGGATCTTTTTTAGTGTAATAGACCCTTGCGAGGGGAGGAGACTTGGGACGGTTTGATGGTCGGCCGTCGGAAGATTGAGTGGCGGTGGACCGCAGAGTCGCCGGGGCGAGTCAGTGAAGCGAGACGCCGAGGCAGAAGAGAAATGGAGCTGGGGCACGAGGTTTGCGAGGGTACCGAGGCAAAGGACAGAGAGAGGCTCGCGATGCTGGCGAGCGAAAGAACAACAGGACAGACAGACAGACAGACAGACAGACACTGCGGGCGATGGGACCTTGGGTTGAAGATGAGATGCAAAAGATGGCGTTTCGGGGGCGTGGAAGGATGCTAAAATGGATGACGGGTAAGCCTGTAGGCTTGCCCTTGGCCTGTCCTTGATTGTGGCTGAGATGCCGTCAGCAGTTAGCCCGGTGTAGTTGACAGTAGCTGAGACAGGAGGGAAGGCCTCGGAGACGGAGGCGGCAGGGACGAATCAGGTACTTTGCCCAATGCCGGAGAGGGAGGGATCCATGGATTGGATGGATGGCCTCGACCGTCATGGGACTTCCTTCATCAGCCCAGCCAAACATGTGCCAAGGCGAAGCTGATGTGCGGTAAGACGAGGCAGATCGGCGACTTTTCTGTGGTTGGCCGGCTGGCTTCCTGATGGAGGGTTGTCCTGAGGCCTTGATCTACGGTACATTGTGCGTCCACTGTGCCCAAGGCTGATCCCGATGAATGCTACCGTCCATTAATGCATCTCGTGCAGCCAGTAGCACGCACCGCGCAAGACGGCCATCCATTCCCCAACTTCCTTGGTCGCCGGCCGCAGTCCAGACCTTCGAACCAATCCCCCGAAAAGGAAACCAATCCACGCCACACGCCGTCCCACTAGCCTAGGCACCTTCGAACAGGCCCAACACAAACAAGTCCGGGGGGCCGACTAGTACCAAAGTACATACATCATCGACTCCAGGACCCAATCGCTGCCGTTGCGGCGTTTTGCCCAAAACTCCAACTCGGAATTGGGCGAGCCTGTTACCCCGAATGAGGCTTAGCAACATCTTTTTCCCTTTCCCCCTTCCCTCGCGCCTTTTTTTTTTTTTTTAAAGCCAAGCCCGCGGGATTGTTATTAATTGTTTGGCGAAGCGAGGCGGCGGTCGGAAAAATTAATCGTCGTTGGCGGGGGGAATTTGAAATCATGCTGACGGGTCCCTCGAGGTATTCCGGAAGCTTTAAGCATTTGACATAATCAAAAGTTAAAATGAATAGTAAGCAGTGAACTGAAGCTAGTTCTATCAGATGCCCAGCCAAAGTATTCAAGTTCGAAAATGTAAAGCAGGCCGATCGGCGCGCATCATGACCTCACTTGCCGCAGCCTTCCCTCAGATCAACTTCTGCAGCGTTGCTTTTCGCTGCAATCTGCAACTCCACCGTTGCCATTGCTTAAAGCGGCACGCGCTAGGTTAGGTAGCTGTCAGAACCCCTTCCTCCGATCCCCCGGAGTTCCAGGCCCTTTCTTTCAGGCAGCTGCCGGTTTTCAACGTCGCATTGAGCAGGGTCGGTTGGTTCTTATCACAAGCTTCAAAAGCAGGAACTCGTCTTTCCCGTACATATACGATATCCGCGTATTCCGTTTGCTGGTCCTCGTATCCCGCCGCCCTGTTTTTTTAGGCTACAAAACTCAAAAGGCTGGACTGCGCCCTTTTCTGTCTATTACGTTCCCTCGTAGTCTACACCTGCCAACCTGCCTGCTACCATGGGAAAGTCGGGAAGTGGGCAGACGCCAGCGCAAATGTCCGACGGAAATCGTTTAGAGGCATTCGGGGAGAGACGGTGTGGCAGCCTGGCAACTAAAAAGCCTGGGTTGCCTGGGACCAAGCCGAACATCGTCTGATGACGTGGACCGCTTTCTTCTCGAACGATGCGCTAGGGCCCCAGGGGACGAGGGCGATGGCATGAACGAAAGCGAGAAGGCATCCATAATCTGTCGAGAACGATCGACTACGAATGTACATCGACCGACCGATCAATCAATCTACCCGTCGGGACCCGGTCCTCAACTCGGTCGCACACGGCACGGCACAGCACAGCGAACGCCAAGGCTTGTCTGTCATTCGTCACCATGTGTTTTTCTGCCCTCTGATTTGCTTCCCGCTTCGTTCGATGACATGTGCCGCGGCTCCAGGTGGATGCTTTCCAAGACAACGGATCACCATGTCGGTCCAGATTCCAGAAGCAGGCACAGAAGCCCCAACAAGCGATTTCGTATTTCTTTTCCCCGGCAACGTGCCCTTGCCTCGGCTCCGATCCACCGCCGATGGGTCGCCGAACGAGACCGGGAATGGCTCAAGCCAGATTTTCCTTCTTGGCAAACTCCGACGGCGAGACGGCGGTGCCGGCGCGGCCTGAATCCCGACCGCCACGCGGCGGAGGAGCGTGAGACTGAGACAGAAAAATAGAGAGTGAGCGAAAAGACTGAAGGCGTCAAAGTCCGCCGCCAGTTCTAGTTCTCCGCTGAAACCAACGGTCCAGGTTTGCCTGTTCCCACTGTTCCCACTGTCCCACCATATTACCTAGAGAGGGAGAGCGCGTGGCAGCCAGCCCCTTGGCCGGTGGACATCTCTATCTGTCTCCATCTTGAGCAAAGCAGATTCACACCGCATGCGGACCAGGCTAGAAAAAAACAGAACATGAAGAAAAAACGCAGGGTCTTACTTATCGGCCGCCGCGGGCTTCCGTGTTTTGCGTGCCCAATGGTCATAGGCTGCCATCCCGTCTTCCAACCCTCCGTATCACGCCGTGCTGCCTGCCTGCGTACAAAGCTTCAATGCCAAACTCCGACGGACCGGCGGGGACTTCCCAACTGCCGTCGCCGTCATGACCTGGTCCTGGTCGTTGCAGCGATTAACTTTGGCCTTGGTTCCCGGCAGACCCGACTTGGCAGTTCCAGAGTCCGACGACCCTTCGTCCGCTGGGCTTCAGGGCATCGCCAGTCGGTAGCCAACCAGCAACTGGACTGTCCGGTGAGGGTACGGATAGATTTGGTGATGACTGCCCACACACACACATGCACATTCACTCTCTCTCTCTCACACATCACACTCTCACTCACTCACGCGCGCGCAATCTCCAGTTCCTCAAGTGCCGCATGCAAGCCTCTACCCTTCCCTTCCCTTACCCACTCACACACTCGTAGCCTTGCCTGGCCTGCTTAAGCCTTGCCTGAGCCGCCTTGCCCTGCCTGAGCCTGAGTCTGAGCCTGAACTTTGGGCATCCAACCTCTGTAAACATCCCCTACACACCCCTAAAAAAAGCCCTGCCCCCCCCAAAAAAAGAAAAAGATATCCCCATCAAGACACGAGATAAATCAGAATCTCTCTCGGTATTCTCACTTTTTTTCCTTCTCTCACACCCAACCACACAAGCCGCACCACATACACACCCCTCCCCCAGTTCTAGACTGTTCTCAAAGAACCATCCCGGCAGACACAACCCCAGAGATATCAGAGCAGACCAGCCAGGATGAAGCTAGTATCGCGCAAGGTGCCCAAAACCCTCGAGGAGGAGACGGTGTCTCTCCTGCCCGAGGATCCCGAAGACATGGTCCGTCAGCCCCGTTTCCCGTTTCCCGTTCCCCGTTATGCTCTTTGTTATGCTCTTCTGTTATGCTCTTTTCCGTGACTCCATCGCTCTGCCTTGCCTGGTCTCTACTCTACCCCTCCATCTCAGCCCTGTCATGTCGTCCCCGCCCCTCACCCTCCATGACGCTTCCCTGCACGACTATCGTCACAATCACCATCGTCAACACCATGAGACTTCGTGGCGGCTGCCGTCAGCGCCCGTCGCTGCACACTCAAACTCTGTCAAATCGCACCATCTCTCACGATACCCTTGAACCACGTGCTTCATATCTAGACATGGCCTCATGATAGCATCGGCCCCGTGATCACAACCGACTAACCCCATCAAGTGGCACGCCTACAACCTCATCCTCCCCGGCGACATCATCCACGCCCACGCCATCCGCAAGGTCGTCAGTACCAGCAGCACCGGAAGCACGGCGTCGGAACGGGTCCACACCGACCTTGCTATCAAGGTTAAGTCGACCTTCTTCGACCCCGTCATCTCCGCCCTCCGCGTCTCCGGCACCGTCGTCGCCGAGAACCCCCATGTCACCCTCGGCTCGCACCACACCCTCGACCTCGAGGTCAACCGGGCCTTCACCGTCATCAAGCCCGACGGCTGGGACTCCATCGCCAGGGCCGCCCTGAATGAGTCCCTGTCCGACGACAAGGACGGCGCCATGGCCGCCGTCGTCATGCAGGAGGGCCTGGCCAATATCTGCCTCATCACCCAGTTCCGCACCGTCCTTAAAGTCCGCGTCGAGAGCGTCATCCCCAAGAAGCGGGACTTGGCTTCCGACCAGGACGCCGGCATGCGCCGCTTCTTCGAGAAGACCCTGTCGACTCTGCTGCGCACCATGGACTTTTCCGAATCCCGTCCGCTGCTGCTGGCCAGCCCGGGCTTCGTCGCAACTGACTTCAAGCAGTATATCGCCAACCAGGGCCGCGACAAGGCCGACAAGGTCTTGCTCGCCGTGTCCAAGCAGGCCACCGTCGTCCATGCCAACTCGGGCCACGTCCACAGCCTCAACGAGGTGCTCAAGAGCCCGGAAGTCCTGGCCAAGATGAAGGACATGAAGTTTGCCCGCGAGGCCCAGTACGTCGACCAGTTCTTCGACAAGCTCAAGCTCGACGACGGCCGCGCCTGGTACGGTGCTTCAGCCGTCGAGAAGGCCGTCAACGACGGGGCTGTTGGTCCTGGCGGCGGTGTCCTCCTGGTCAACAACTCGCTCTTCCGGAGCGAAGACTTGGCCACCCGCAAGAGGTATGTCGCTCTCGTCGAGAAGGTCAGGGGCGATGGCGGCGAGGCGAGGGTCTTGAGCAGTGATCATGAAAGCGGCCAGCGACTGGCCATGCTGGGCGACATTGCCGCCCTTCTCAACTACCCGATGCTAGACCTGGATGATGACGCAGAAGAGGAGGAAGAGGCCGAAGAGGCCGATGACCGAAATGCCCGAGAACATCAAGACATGATGGACAGCGTCGTATAGGCAGCAGAAATCCCCCAAAAATCGTAAAATGTGTAACTGTTGTGTCGTCTTCACACTTATTTTGTTACGACCGCTACCCTGTACACAATGCCCCAACTCAGATAACGACCTCCGCCTCACTCAAAACATCCTAAAGAAGGAAGCAGCAATCCACTTTTCTGGCTTTCTTTATTTTGTAGAAGCAATGCTGTTTGTGGGAGTTATGGCGTTATCTCCGAGCTTGTTGCTTGAATGGCTGCCGAGAATGCCGGGCTGCAGATCAAAACACTAGGCATCGTCACAACATTCCGACCCCGCCTCGAACCATACTTCTTCAAGTGTACGAAGTGTAGCCACGAAAGTCATTGATGAATTGCAAAATGGCGTCCAATCTCACCCTCAAGTCTACTCAGAAGCTCAACTCGGGGTATCAAATTCCCCTACTTGGCTTTGGCGTACGTTTCCCGCCTTATTGCACCTTTCACTTAATCTAACTCGTGCTCAGGTTTATCAAACGTGAGACATCTCATCTTGACCACTAGAATCTTTCTAATCACAGGGACAGACCTCTGGAGAAAGCCCCGGACGCCGTCAAGACAGCTTTGGAAGTTGGCTATCGACATGTTAGTTCCCTCAAAGCAATCCTCCTGTCTTCCACTCAGAACTGACGTGCCATAGATCGACTCTGCCTCAGCCTACCGCAACCAAGGGCAGAGCGCATCAGCCATCCCCGCCTCTGGCATCCCCAGGTCCGAGGTCTTCTTCACGACAAAGGTGCCGGTGCGCAACTTCCCTCTGGGGTATGAGAACACGCTGAAGCTCGTGGACGTGGCGCTGGAGGAGACGAAGCTGGGCTACCTCGACCTGGTGCTCATCCACGCGCCGTACGGCGGCCCCGAGAACCGCAAGGGCGCGTGGCGGGCGCTGGTGGAGAGCGTCGAGGCCGGAAAGGTGCGCTCCATCGGCGTGTCCAACTACGGCGTGCACCACCTGGACGAGCTGGAGCAGTACATCAAGCAGCTCGAGGCGGAGCGCGGCGGCGCGGGCCGGGGAGGCGTGCTCTCGGTCGGGCAGTGGGAGGTGCACCCGTGGCTGACGCGGCGCGACATTGTGCAGTGGTGCCGCGAGCGCAACGTCGCTGTCGAGGCCTACTGTCCTATCGTGCGCGGCGAGCGATTCGGCGAGCCCAAGGTGGCGGCGCTGGCGGCCAAGTACGGCAAAACGGAGGCCCAGATCCTGCTGCGCTGGAGCCTGCAGCGCGGGTATGTGCCGCTGGTCAAGAGCGTGACGCCGTCGCGGATCCTAGAGAACACGCAGCTGTACGACTTTGAGCTGACCGAGGCCGAGGTGGAGGATATCGCGACCGACGACTATAGTCCGTGTGCTTGGGACCCAACCGTTGAGCCGCTGGAGAAGTAGACAGCTGGAACTGACTGGGGTTATCGAGGGACGGTAAAGTGAAGGCGGTTGTGTTAGTTTACATGTAGCCCATGCAATAGCCTAAACTCGCAAAAATCCCCACCCAAGCCTCGTTTGATAGTCTCGATGGCATAAACTACACTTACTAGTGGGAGGTGTTGAGGGTAGTCATGTGACCTCGTTTCCACCTCGCGTCAATGCACACATGTCGGTCACCCCACCAGCGCGTCGCCATCCCCTCCCTCAAACCAACTGCAGTTCCCAAAACCCGATCTGACCAAAACATCCCAAAGGGCCCGACCAAATGACGTCGCCACGATGGCCCCCGCCCAGAGGACATTCACGCTCATCCCCCAGCACCCGGTCCGCAATGACTCCGCCGCGCCTATCCGCCCCATGACCTCCAAGCAGGTCCAGAAAGCCTACAAGGCCGCCAACAAGGGTCCGCGCCTCTCCCGTGCCGAGCGGATAAGAGAGGAGAAGGCCGAGCAGGAGCGCATCCGCAAGGAGTTCGAGAAGGAGAAGGCTTCCGCCAAGGCCCGGGCTGCGAGGGAGAAGAAGAAGGGAAAGGAGCTCGCCGAGAGGGAGGAGAAGCGCAAGAAGGGACTGCCGCTTGTAAGTGTACGTCCGAGTCAGGACACGATTGCCAGGTTTGTGCGGGGGAATGGGACTGCGAAAAAGCGAGATCTGGAGGGGCGGGATGTGAAAGTCAACGAGACGCCGGAGCCGGTGACGTCTTGTCCGCCGGTGAAGGCACCAAGGCTAGGGGATGTCCTGGAGGAGGACGAGGAAGACGGAATGGAAGATGGCAAGGAAGACGAAAAGGAAGACGAGAAAGAAAAGGAAAGAGAAGAGCAAAAAGAAGAAACGAAAGAGATGAGAAATGACCTTGATCCTTGGAACGACCCAGACGCCGTGGACGACTTGGACGCCCTGGAGGAAATGGAGGAGCTAGAAAAGCAGGACAAACTGGACGAATACTTTGATGAAGAGCTAGCCTCAGACCTGCTACAAGACTTGGTGGACGAGGCCAGGGAAGCGGTATCGAAGAGGCCACCACCCATCCCCTCTGATCCCGCTCCCCAGAGAAACAGCACTCCAGCCATCCAAGGAGGATCAAAACCCACGGCTGGACACACGCAAAATACGAACACTCCCACCATCCACAGAGGAACAAACCCCACGACTGGACACGCCCAGAACACTAACACTCCCACCATCCGAAGAGAACCTAACCCCCCGACTCGATACGCACAAGACCTCGGCCTTGTAAGACAACCTCGGCCTGAACCCTCACCACAACGACCGAAACCCTCATTTCAAAGATCACACCCCGTCACTCCAGTCCGCCACTCATCTTCACCCACTTCGCACCGCCAGGACCCTCCCCTCAGCACCCAAGCCATCCTCTTCAACTTCGACGACTTCTTCCCCTCGTCGTCCCAGCAAGCCCGCGAGCTCGAAGAAGAAATCGCAGAAGAAAGACAGTCTACCGCTGCTATCCCTGCCCCTGAACCAGAACCCCCTGAACCTTCGCTCCCAGAGCCCGTCATCGCTTCCCCATCGCCGCCGCCACGCCGCTTCTTCACCTCCTCGGGCTCCCACGAACTCATGTCTCTCGCCCTGCACCGCAGTCGCCGCACCGCAGCCCTCGAGCAGATCCAGCAGCGTGAGCGCGAGCGCACCCGAGCGGGAATGGCTGCCCGCGTACAGGCAGAAGCCCAAGTCCGCGCGAAGACGAAGCCCACAACACCAACGCCCATCAAGCATATGAAAGCAGCACCTGTCAGGCCAGTACCCGAACCAAAAAGGGCTGTCCGCCCTCAACCGGAAGCCCGGGCCCTCACAAAGACGAAGCCTACGACACCAGTGCCCATCAAGCCTGTTACAGTAGCACCCGCCAAGCCTGTGCCAGACGCGAAAAAGACCGCAGGCTCTCTGCAGAGCAACAAAGAAAATGTGGCGCTACTACAGGGTCTAGCAGACGAGCCAAGCGCCTCCCAGGAGACGGAGTACGGAGGAGACTGGGTGGATGAGATAGCCCTCGAGCTGATGATTTAACATGACAGGATGGAGGCACATCGTGATTGGGTTTTAGTACTTTTACATAGCATTTGGATATGACAGGCATAGCGCAGCGGGACAAACATCATGGAGTTTATTTGGGCAGATTTGAGAGGAAAGGGGCATTTTGAGCAGTGGTGGTTTATTGTTGATTGGTTTACGGTTAACGTTTTGATGTGACTACAAGCACATAGCACTTGGCGATACGTTTTATGAATATATTACATTGGCAGTTGATCGTGTCTACTCATTACACCCCCTGTAATGCTACTCAGCATGGCCTACTATGTTCCCCGTCATTGCCGCGGACATGTTGCAGCAGTGAGGCGAATCCTCCATCTCTTGCCAAGACGCGAAAAAGAAAAGCGACTACCCAGTTGTCTGGAGTATCGCTGGGACTTTGCCCTCAACTATAAAAAGGAAGGGTCTATTAAATGACAGCCCCTGAACGCCAGCCTGATGCCCCTTGACCCCCTTCGTCCCGTCGTGATGTCGTCGCTTCGATCCCGGGGCTTGGCATTAGAGGAAGATGCCCACCCACTCGCCCTTGGCCGAGACCTTTGTTTCGCAGCCGTCCACCGCGCACTTGATCTCGCTGGGGGAGCTGTAGGGGACTTTGCCCTCCGGAGCGCGGAAACCCACGCCGTCGGGGTTGGCCTTTGTCGGTTTGCGGTTCTCAAAGCAGTCGGCGCAGTAGACCTAGATTTATTGTCAGTTACAGGTAATTGAGAGTGAAACTTCCTGGGGGAACGTACGTGACCGCACTTCTTCAGGGCCCAGAAGTGGTGCTCCCCGGGCGCTCTCTTCCTCTTCTTCCCGCCGACGGGGCTGTGGATCACCGTCTCGTTGGGGTCGTATGCCAGCTCCTCGTTGCATGCCGGGCAGATGACAATGGTCTCTGATTCCTTCTCCGGGTCGGCGCAGGTATCGCGCGTGAAGCCCTCACGGGTAGGAGGGGCCGGCTCCATGGGCGGCTTGGGGCTCGGTTCCCGGGGGGCAAAGGCGTTGCGTGACACGTCGAGCTGCGGTTGGTTGAAACCAATGATGTCAGCGCCGAGGATGCCAGCCAGTCTCCTGGTCAGGCCGATGGCAAAGTTGGCTCGCCGGGGCACGGAGCTAATGAACTCGAGCTCGATCAGCTCGTCTGGCCGCGGGCGAAGACGACCGCCGTGGTTCCGGTGCCGTGCTGGGTCGGCCGAACGGTCGGCCTCGGGAGAGTCGGCAGTGAGGTCGATGAAGGATGAGGCGGGGCCGAAGAAGGTGCTGTCGCTGCGAGCCAGCCGCGGTGGCGATACTCGCTGCGAGTTTGTTCTGCGCGGGTTTCGACCGGCGTGGTTGTGCTCATGGGTGTGGGTATGGGTGTGGGTGTGAATGTGGGAGAACGGTGGTCGTGACTGAACGGGAGAATCGGGCTCTTCCGTGAGGTCGATGACGGGAGCCGGTGGCTGCGGTTGTTGCTGAGCAGGCGGACGGCGTTCGGAGCGACGGGTGCTGCGCGAGGGTTGTTGTGAAGTGTTGGGCGTTCCCCCGTTGGACCAGGCCTCGGGCTGCGGCAGGATGAGGTTGAAGTCAACGTTTGGGTTCCGATTTGGCGACATGAGGTCGATCTCGATGGGATCGCTATCGCCGACAAAGAGCGAGCCCTCGTCGCTGGGGGGCGCCATGTCGGGCTGATGAGGCATGCTGAAGATGGGGTGGTTCGAGAGATGGCGCGGCGACAGCGGAGGAGTCTCGCGGAAGTGGAAGCCCTGATATGCCATGCTTCAAGGGCTCTGGCTCTGCGCGCCGGCTGTCTGGAGGCAGCCAGGCGGCGTTCGCGGGTTCACGATGGCGTGCACCTCTGGCGGATCCCGCTCAAGGCAGCGTTTGGGATTGTGTTGCCACAGGGCCAGACGGCAAACGAGGGCGGCTCGGTCGGGGAGGGAGTCGGCGGCGGAGCGGAGCGGGCGTCGGGGGTATTATCGTGATCGTCGTCGAAAGGCAAGAAGCGTAGCGGGCGGAAGAGCTGGCGGTGGAAAGGGTGAAGAAGAGCGAGGATGTTGAAGAGGCGAAGTCGAAGTTGAAGCGTCGAGGCGAATCGAATCCGAACCTAGATCCCGACCCTGCCCGTGCCCGCCAACGGGTGGTTTGCTGCAGGGCAAGGCTGCCGTGGGCACACACAGGGTCCGTCCCGCCTGTGCGGACAGCAGTTACCCCGCTAGATATGGAGCCCCGGGGCCTAATTTGCAGGGGCCAGTTGGTCCGTCAGGCGGCAAGGCTGGTGGAGTTCCAGCGGGCGAGACGGTGGAGTGGAGGGCCGGTTTGCGGCGAATCCTCCCCACCGTGACCGGGTCATTGTTGGTACCAGTGGCTGTGATTCCGTTGTTTTTGTTTTGTTCGAGCAACGCTATGTTTGCAGTCAACCGATGGCTTCAACAAGACAGGATCTGTGATTCACATAGTTGTGGCAATCGAAATCTTCATTTTGTGTAAAAAGCCATCCATCTTCTGTCCAGCCCAGCCCGTTGACCAGTCTCCCAGGCGTTAATTGTACAGCTATTAAATCGACACTTCCTCCCCTTTCTTCTGTGAAAACCGTCTCTGTGAATGCCGTCTCCGAGACTGGCCAGCAAACATACCCGCCAATCTACCATCTATTCCTTCGCGCCCAGTATGCTAACTACGCCCTCTCCATTCACAGTCACCAGCTTCTTTCCCGACTCTCCCCATCGGACTGCGATCGCGGGCGTCGCGTTCCTCAGGGGCTCTGTCCACTTCTTGCTTGACTTGGTGTACTGGTGCACCGTCACGCCTGACGCGCCGCCCGTTGCTAGGAACTGGCTGCTGTAGTCCCACGCCAGCGACTGCACCGGCCCGCCCGTCTCGAGGACCTTGGCCACCGCTGCGTCGCCCTCCTTGCGCAGGTCGAAGATGGTCACCATAGTCTGGCCCTTGGCCGTGGCCGCAAACCAGAAGCCATTCTCTGAGAAGGCAAGCGCTTGCACGGGCGCACCCAGCTTGAAGACGGCAGCCTGCTCGAGCGTCTTGGTCATAAAGAGTTTGATATCGCCAGAGACGGTACCGGCGGCAAACAGGTGACCATCGGGATGGAAAGCGCACGACGTCAGAGCTAGAAAGAGACGATTAGTTAGGAGATCCCATAAAAACTGCAGTTTCGTATGTACTCACCAGCATCGGTGTAGGCACGGCTGGCACGCTTCAGCGAAGTCAGGTCGTAGAAGACAATGCTCTTGTCAGTGCCCACGGAAGCCAGCAGCTCGCCACCGGGGTGCAGACTCAAGGCTGTGACAGCACCAGAGTGCTCGCTCAGCGACGCCAGCTCGTTTCCGCTCTCGAAAATCTTTACGGCACCCTGGCTCGTGGCGAAGGCCAGCTTGGATCCAGACCAGAGCGTATCCGTCACCGGCTCATTGACGGCAACATTTCGCTCGATCTTGTCCTCGCTCACCGAGTAGATAACGGCCTCGCCTGACACACCACCAACCGCAGCGTAATCACCCTCTAGGCCCAGTGACGTAGCCTGGGGCACGGGAAGAGCGTTTGTCGTCTCGACGGCAAACGTAGACACCTCCTCCGAACTGACCCAGCCCTCTGGGATCGGTCGCTTCTTGCGGCCCTTGGACAGCCTGTAACCCACGTTAGCCCCCTATCCAGAATATGAACCAACGCAACCACGTACGTTTGGTGAGTCGCGTCCACACGCGCCGCCAGCTCCTCGGGAAGCTCCTCCACACTGTCCACCACCATCTGATCTCCGCTACCGGCACCGCCGGCCACGGTGACCTTGCTCAGCGCGTCCCTGGCCTCGTCTCGCTCCCTCGTCAGCCGGGCGATGACTCGGACGGCGGCATCGTGCTGGTAGAGGGCTGTCGCAAGCTCCTCGCGGGTGCGCGCGAGCTGCTCCTTCAGGTTGTACGTCTCGAGCGCGAGCGCGTCCCACTCGTTCTGGAAGGTGGCGAGCAGGGCGGGGATGGAGGTGAGGGTGGGAGGACGCGGGCGGACGATACGCGACGAGTGGATGGGGAGGAGGTCTTCGACGGTCAGGGCCTCGCCGGAGCTGGGCTCGGTGGCATGCTCGTTGATGTACTGCTCGATGAGTCGCTTCTCGTAGACGACGCCTGACAGGAGGGGAAAGTCAGCGGGATGGCGCGTGGGAAATGGTTAGACGGTAGGTAGATGCACGCACCGGACTTCTTGGACACGACGGGCTCTTGGGGAGCCTCCCCAGAAACTGTAGACGGAGTCAGCGCAAGGCGGGATTGACGGCGGGATCGGGGCAACACGAACTTCCGCAAAGCATGGCGACTGCAACTTGAAGCTCGACGGGGCCTCAATTGCTTTTGTTCTAGAGGGATGCAACTTTCTGATCTAGAAACCCGGTTGCGACGACCTCGCAGTCGAGATTTTGTCCGTGCATTGACCACGCAAACACGGGCAGCTCTGGGTCACGAGGAGATAAGATAAGACAGAAATGAGCTATGTAGGTGTCTTATCGTCAATCCCTGTAATCGGTCATCCGCCTTATCGTCTCTTATCGTTCGCCTTATCGCGGACTCCTGGTGCATCTCTCTCATTGCGCTCAGTGTTGGTGTGCTCCAGAGCGGGGAGCACCGCGTCAAATATCTTCGCTCCTCTCCGCCATCCGGTCGAAAAGCCAGAGCCGTTGAAATAGCCCGCGGCGCAAGCTGTCTTTGTGTCATGTCCATTTCATGTCGCCTCTTACAAGACAAAGCAATCATTCATCTTCGTGTAATCTGTTCCTTACATCTCGAACCGTGCCTCGGCGTCTGAAGCAAACCGCCAAAGAGCGACTGTCACAACTCCCACCTTCACTTCTAAACTTCCACCATGGATTTCAAGTTGCCTCCAATCGAACACCTTCACATAACAGGTGACTCCCTCCAGGCCAAGACCCTAGACCGCCTCTTCGAGCCCAGCCCGGCCATCCGCGAGCTGCTCATCCCCGTGATCCGCACTGCCGAGTACTCATCGTACGCGGAGCTCGTCGACGCCTGCCACATCCGCCTGCTCTCGCTGGCCGCCGCTGGCGTTGCCGGAGCCACTGTGAACCCCGACCCAACCCTGCTCGCCATCCTGGGCTCGCACCCTCGCCTCGGCGCCAAGAAGGTCGACTCCGCCCAGTCCGCCGCCGAGCAGGCCAACCTGCACGGCCAGGGCGAGGAGCTGGACCAGCTGAACCGCGAGTACGAGGCCAAGTTTCCCGGCCTCCGCTACGTCGTCTTCGTCAACGGCCGCGGCAGGCCCGAGATCATGGAGGACATGAATGCCAGGATCGCCAGGGGGGACTATTCAAAGGAAGTCGATGCGGCGTTGCAGGTATGAGCGTTTCGCTCTGTGCACGTTGTTGCGGCAGGCTAACTGGCCAACAGGCAATGTGTGATATCGCAAAGGACCGGGCAACGAAGCTCTTGAAGAACTAATTATTGAGATAAGAGCCTGGAGGCTTTGGGTGGATGCAGATGGCTCAGATGGACGCAGAGAACTCGGGTGGATGCAGTGAACTTACAGAGACTCGGAGGACTAGGAAGGACCCACAAGGACTCGCAAACTTAGAGGACTCTCAAAGAAAGAGCCTTGAACTCACAAAGACTCGGAATGGGCCCAGTCATACATAATACAGATGTGTCTCCAGTTGATCTGGATATGCAATTCTCTCGGCAGGTCTGTTTCCTGTTTCGCCTACAACTACAGGGTATCAAAGCCCGACGCTTAAAAAACCCATATAAAACTTTTGCAATGCCCCCAATCATCAAGAGCTTTCTTGAGCCCTACCTCGAAACCCAGCATATGCCATCCAGTTCATCCAAGTACTCCTCATATGTCCGCTCATCCTTCGTCTCGCCGCCGGAGGAGTCCTGGCCAAAGACGACGCTAAAGTCCGAATACACGCCGTCCTGATTGTCGTCGCCTAGTTCGTCCCAGTCGTCGTCGGCGGGGTGCAGGAACGCAAAGCTGTCCTCTTCTAGGTCGTCTAGGTGCGAGAACGAACTCGGCCGCAGTTCGGGCGACTGCACGGGGTAGATGCGTGGCGAGGTACGCTTCTTGGTGGCGGCGAGGTCTGTGACAGGGAGAGGAAGCGCGGCAGGGCTGGAGAGGCGGCATGCGGGGGGTTTCACGTGCGGAGGGGCGTGTTTGGGGGTGGCTGGTTGAGATCGTGATGATGGTGGTGATG
>JABSTB010001488.1:0-22392 GCA_013756995.1 Neonectria neomacrospora | reverse complement strand
CCACACGCCTATCACGCCGCTCCTCACGAGCTTGACCCCTCAGCTACCAATCTCCCTCATCCCCCAAAGCATTGCCAATGGCTCTCGTTGGCAAGCACTGCGCTGTCGTTGGGGCCACTGGCATCATCGGCTCCCACATCGCCCGCGCATTCGCCCGCCACGGCGCCGTTGTTTCCCTTCTCGGCCGTTCCGTTGTCGAGTCCCGCCCCCGGCTTGAGCCCCTCTTGGCACCCTATCTGCCTCCGCCCTTGTCGGCGTCACCTGATGTTGTTGAGAGTCGCGCCAACAGCATTGTCCCTCTGGAGCATCGCTTCATACGCCTTGATGTCTCCAAGCGTGAGAATATCAAGGATGTATTTGCGGGACGAGATCAAAGCAATGTTAGTGTTATGCCTTGTCAATCGACTGTAGCGTGGTACTATACATCCAAAGAAGTCACTATTAACGATGTGTCTCGTCAATCTATGCATAGGCCCAGGATGCTGTGGTTGGTCCTGTTGACATTCTTGTCAACTGCGCTGGCATCTCCCAGACGTCCTTTCTAAAGAGAACGTCTGAGCAAGAACTCCATGATATCCTCCACACTAACCTTATGGCCACCATGCTCGTATGCAAGCATGCAAAGCTCCGCCCTCATGGTAAGCCACACTTTCATTTTCCCAGTTGCAAATTGGCTTACACTCCTCACAACAGGCTGCATCATCAACGTCTCCAGCCTCATGGCCGCTAAGGGCGGATCCGGAGCCACAGCATATGCCGCCTCCAAGGCAGGTGTAGTAGGTAAGTAAAAGCTTCTTCATAAATCGTGCCTATTCTCCTTTTTTTTATGTCGTTGTTCCCACATTTACTGTACAGTGGCAACGAGGAAACCTGCTGACATCCACCCAGGCTTCACTCGTGCTCTTTGCCGAGAACTCGGCCCTCGTTCCATCCGTGTCAATGCTCTGCTTCCTGGCTGGGTAGCCAGTCCAATGTGGGATCGTGAGTCTGCCCCTTTCCCTCATAATTGCCCTCCCATGGCCCCAGATTTCCCTTCATCCGGAAGGGCCAATGCTAATGTACAACACGCCGTTTTAGATCTCAAGCCAGAATTGAAAGCAGCCTTCCTCAAGGATACTCCCTTAAACCGCGTAGGAGCTCCAGAAGAAATCGCAGAAGCTGCCATCTTCCTCGCCTCAAACGCCTTCGCCAATAACTGCGTCCTCAACCTCGATGGTGGGTTGAGTGCAGCATGATGCATCCATCTATCCTAAGACGCAACATGCCCTCTACTCTTGCCCTCGATCAGTCATCGATGATAATTGCACCACCGGCATCCTCCACTACCACCACATCTGCACTAGATTCAGTCACTTTAGCCTTCTTCAAAGGCTGCTCGTCGTCCTCGGGATGAGGCCGCTTGACACCCTTCGGCTCAACCTCGACGACGTCGGTGTCGATGCTCTTCTGGCCGTTCTGCTTGCCGTTGCCATTTGTCTCGGCAGGCTGAGGTTTCTTTGGCTTCCGTGCGATCTGAGGCACCTCCGTAAATGTGGCTTCGATGGGCTTCTTGTCCGCGTCAAGGTCCCTACTCTTGTTAGTGCCTGGCATTTCTCCCCTCTCTAAGGCGCCCACAAACCCTTCTTGGATGTTGATGACAACGTTCACAAACGTGTCATCGTCATCGTCATCAATGACAGTCAAGAAACTATCCTTCTTGATACCTGTATCACAATTAGATAATATAAAAGATACATATGCCTTAGGAGTTCTCACCGAGATCACTCAGCTTCTTAGGCAGGTTGTCGGTTTCGTCGAAGTCATACAATATGCCAACATCGTTGTTGACAACGAATTCCTTGTCTCCAAAGCCCAGCTTCAGCTTGATGAAGTCCTCGACGAGGTCGTTAAGGGTTGCCCGAGACAGGTCCACCACAACGCTAGTATTGTGGACACTGCAGACTGGGCAGTCGGGGTTCGGCTCTCGAGACCTATCGGGAGCAAGGAGACGTGCTGGCGCGAAAGGAGTCAAGAAGACCTAAATCAAGTTAGATATCAAAGGGACGCCACATCTCCAACTGGAGAAACACGCTTACCTCCTTCGACTGTGTGTATTCGCCCTTCAGGACCTTGAGGGACTGCAACACACAGAGACCCGCCACGATCGCATTCGTGGTCGCAATGGCAGGGATGATGTTGCCAGCCATCTGCTTAATATCGAACCGCGACTTGGTGTCGATGCCAAAGATTATGGAACGGATATTGGCGCTTGCGGCAACAAAATCAAGAGTATCCACGTCGTCCTTGTCAAAAGTAATGGTGGGTTCCGGATCCTCGGGGCGTTTGTTCTTCTTGAGCTCGAGAATGCGCTTGCTTAGCCGGTCGAGACTGTCATTGAAGGCTACAAGGCTCTCTTCAAGGGACCAGGTTCTCTGGTCATCGCCGAGGACCGCATCCTTAGCTGCAATAGCTTCGCTAGCTTTGGATAAGACCGTCTCATATTTCAGAGGTTCCGGTGCCCTTCGCGATTTCCACATGTCTTCAACAGAGCGCAGTCTTTCGATGTCGCCGTTGAAAACCTTGTCGAAGAGCATCTGTGAAAACTCGGGGGTGCCCACAGCATTCCGAATCTTCTTCAGGGCATCCGACTCCTTCTTGAGTTCTTCGATCTCTTGGTCTATTTCCACTTAGTTGCCTGTGCAAACAAGAGGCTCGTGAAACTCACCGTTGTCTCCATCAAAAGTGTGATCAAACGCAGCTTGGTCTTCACTGGTGCCGAAGATCTCGCTATAGTACATCATCAGCAGACGCCTTCAGGATTCGTAGATTTCTTGAGCACTGACTTAAGTAGATAGCTCTTGCCCCAGACGATGCAATGAATGGGCTGGCTGGGTGTGCTCCGGATGGTGCACACAGGGAACGACTTGGGCGTCTCCTTGGGCGTACAGTCGTAGCATGCCGTAACACCTTTCTTAATCACCTGCACTTGGCCGTTAAAGCCGGTCGTGCCACTCTCGATGAGTGGAACGTCGGCGGCCAAGCACATCTTGTTCACATGTCGTCTCGCATCCAGGTTGTCGAGGGCATTGAAGGCAATGCGGAATTCGCGGAACCACGAAACCGAGAACTCGGCGTCCTTGATGTTGGCGTGGTGCGCCACAATCTTGACGCTTGGATTGAATCTCTGGGCCACCTCTTTGGCAACCTGCGATCTTGTTAATGGCCTGGTTTGGCGTGGGTTACGGCCGCTGTACATACCAAAGCCTTGGATTTCTTTATGTGCTCGTGACCGAAGAGAAACTGCCGGTTCAGGTTGGAGAGATCGATGGTGTCAAGGTCAACGATGTGGATTTCGCCGAAGCCTGTCAGCACCAGGTTCTTAAGCAGCTCGCAACCAATGCCGCCAGCGCCAACCATGAGCACGCGGGCCTGCGCAAGCATCGTTAGCCACGAGGACAAAGAGGTATCAGAGTGAAACCCGCCATCGGATCGAAGACTCGGGGCAGGCAGGTCGGTCAAGATCATCGAGACAGGCTATCGTGGGAGCGGCGTTTTTGGACTCGGCAAGGAATCGGTTCGGGGGGGCGGCAAACTGGTTGGACGTACCTGCTTGACGGAGGAATTCAGAGACGCGCCCAGCGACTGGTGGTTGAATCTATCGCGCGTCCGTCGCTGAGGCATATTTTCGGTCGCAGCAGCCTGCTGCTGAGGTTGTTCCTGGAGTTGCTGCTGCTGTTGCTGCTGCGGTTGTTGTTGCTGCGGCACCGTAGCTGCGGGTGCAGCCTGGGCCTCGTTGACGGCGTTTGTCGCATCCATCGTGGGCATCGTCGTCGTCGTCGTGGCCACTCGGCGGACACAGAGTGCGGGTCGGAAGATGGTGGTAGAAGAGTCGGGAGGCTGCGCGCATGCAGTCGCGAGAGATGCAGACAGGGAGACGATGTTGCGCGTGGTGCAGCTGGGTCCTAGTCCTGGTTGCGCTCGCTCACAGTGAAGGCAGTGGATGCGGTGGGTGCCGTTGGTGGTGAGAGCTGAGACGCATGGCTGTGGCCAATGGCGTCGACGCAAACGCCCCGGGGATCGAGCAACCGGGGCCGGAATCGAGTGGATACGGCTCTTTGATTGGTGGCCTTGTCAGCCTGGTCGCTGGCTCGTCAACTTTAGCAGCTGCCAACAGGTGAGCGTCTGGGAGTCGGCGTGATGTACAGTGTGCACGTCCTATTCCTAGGATGCAATGACGACGGGTGTCAATTGGGTGCCTTACAGGCCGTTTGAGCCGTGTCGCTGGTTTTACTTGACTTGCGCCTGCAAGTTCGCCTTCCTTCTTACTGGCAAAGTAAGTCTTCGGGCCTCCCGCTCACCAAAGCGACCTTCTCTGTTTTCTTTGCCCTACTAGCCCGCCTCTCGACCGCGGGGTTGCCCTGTAAATTCTTGCACAGCCATTAGACTAAGTTTCGGACGCCACGACGAGAGAACCCTTGACTTGAGTCAAAGAGTCTAAACCGCCTGTCGCTTACAGCTTCAGTCACCGTACCTCTCTCTCTCTCTCCAACCTTTTGTAATTTTTTCTTCTTGATTTCCTTCACTCTTTCAGATCTTCGTAGTTCGAGCCCGGGCTTGTGACCCTCTCCAAAAAAAAATGTCCGACGACGAGGCGGACCCTGAGCTCCTTGAGCTTCTCCGCCAGCACTTCCAAGGAAAACTCGATATCGCGCCCGAGCCGGAGACGGGCGTCCTCAAGACCGTCGAACATGTCTACGACAGTTGCATCGACGTCGCCATCGACATGCGCGCCTCCAAGAACGCTGCCGAGACCATCTACTTGCAGATGCAGGAGAAGAGCTACTCCACCGCTACCTGGTCGGAGCACGAGCTGCATCCGCAAGCCAAGGACGAGAGCACCGTGGCCTTCATCTTCACCATGGACCTGTTGAACTTCTCTTTCTGGTCTGAACTCCCCGACGACGAGAGGTTTGCCGTCGAGTACCGCGGAGAGAGATGGACGGGGTATTGGAGCTTGGTCGCATCGCTTCAACGGGCTCTCGAAGAAGGTCAGTTGCCTTGTCTCATAGCAAGCCGTTCTCATAGTTAACGCGGACTTTGGATTCGTAACTCAAGGCATTCCCATTACGGACCCACACTACTGGCATAACGAGGACGAGTGCAATCTTGAATCCCTGAGGCATGTGTTCAGATCATGTACTGAGGAGGAGATGCCTCTGCTGCAAGAGCGCCTCGACTGCCTCCGGGAGGCTGCCCACGTTCTCTACAAGGTAAGTCCTCCAACTTCCATTCCTTTCAGAAGACTCTAACACATAATCTCAGCACTACGACTGCTCCATCACGAACCTAGTTGACGCAGCTGACGGCTCAGCCGCGCAGCTCGTCAACCTACTGGCCGAGGACTTTGACTGCTTCCGTGACGAGCATCGCTTTGAGGACGGCAAGATGATCAGGTTCCTTAAGCGTGCTCAGATCCTAGTTGCTGACCTGTGGGCTTGCTTCAACGGCGAGTCCTATGGTGAATTCCGCGACATCGACAAAATCACCATATTTGCCGACTATCGCATTCCCCAGATTCTCATCTCTCTCGGTGCACTCTACTGCTGTCCTGGCATTATAACGGCCATGAAGGACAAGAAGACGATAGAAAGCGGGTCAACATGGGAAGTCCAACTACGCGGTAAGCAGACCTTTGGGTGACAAGACGAAACGGTCAAGGCTAATATGTAGCAGCTTGCAGCATTTGGTGCGTGGAGTTGATTCAGCGCGAGATTAAGCGGAAGCATCCCGATGCTCATGTCAACGCCATCTTGATCGACTTTTTTCTCTATGACCACGTGAAAGAGCTAGAGGCCGCTGGCAAGGAAGCAATCCCACATCACCGAACGAGGAGCATCTGGTACTAGGAACATGCCGCAAGGCGTGCAATCTCGATGTTCAAGGTCACTTCACCACATTGCATTAGCATATAGACATGATGCTTTACAGTCAACCGCATCAGGTTGATAGAATAGATGGTACAAAGACAAAGAGCCTCACAGGCAAGCAATTCATGAACCCCCTTAAATACGCCATAGCTCCACGAACCGAACCACACCCCTGAACCCAGAAATCATTGTCCCACGGTCGACGGGTTGAGGATCTCATCCATGTGTGCAGTACCAATCTTCTTGTTGCCCTTGGTATCTTCTTTGAGCAGCACGGCAAGAACCTCAACTGGGGGTTTGAGTCCCAGGCGCTCAGCCCTTTGCCATCGCTTCATGCGAGGTAATCCGATGCAAGGCTGTGGAGGTCAGACAACGGATCAAAGCGACTCTCGGGAATTGGTTAATGACTTACCCCATACTGTGAGCTCACATCGAAATATCTCAAGACCTTCTCTTGCAGGGAGAGACCCTGCTGGTGCAGTCGTGGAGAGCTCCACTGGCCCTCAATGGCTTTCCAATACTTCTTGATCTGCGCATCGGTGATTTGCTCTGCCCTTAACTCCACCTCAGACTTCTCGGGCACTGCCTCGACTTCAGGCACAACCTCCTCCTCTTCCTCTGCTTCAACGTCTTCCGTTTCGGGCTCCTTGATCTCGGGCTCCTTGGTCTCGGGCTCGTCGATGACGGCCGTTGCGAGCTCGTCCTCATTGGTTTGTTTGGTTGGCTCAGGGACTTCCACCTTGGCGACGGATGGAGAGATGATGTCCTTCTTGGCATCCTTGGGCACGCTCTTTGTCACCTTGTTCGAAAAGCTGAGGAGGGTCGATTGACCTTTGGCGGGCACCCCTCGGGCACCGCCAGTGGATCTCCGGGTCGTAGGCATCTTGACGGCTAACGGTGAACGAAATGCAGGTTTTGGCGTGAGCGGGGGGTATAGATTGATGCTGCGGCAGCGAGCGTCTGTATAACCCTGCTTCGGTAAAGGAGAGGAAGAGTGGATATGATTCTGATCTACCTCCAAGAGAGATTGTCAAAATATAGCATGGGATGGTTCTGGGATATGATGCTGGTACGTAGCCTGTGATGATGAACGCTATGGTCAGCACTCGCAGCAAGGTATGACGGAGTGCAACCCTGAGCTTTGGCGGGGCAACGCGAGATTGAAGCGCGGTCACGTGCAATTGCACAGGCAACAGTGCGAGGCTCGCGATGGAAGTGACGGTGGCATATGAAATAGCTTAACTGCAATATGAAATGATTGGATTTGCTTCTGTGGGACCGCTGGGAGTCCTTTATTTTTGAGCCGTCTCTTTAATTACCGGTAGCCTCCCGATAGAATGAAAGGCTTCTGTTCGCTCCCGCCGTGACAAACATCTCGCTTCTCACAGTCTTGGGAAGCCACTTCACTGACCACAGTGCCTTGTCCGTCTCGCTATGCGTAGCAACGCAGGCGTTTCGCTCAATCGACCACACCTTGACCTTGCCATCCATCGATCCGCTGAGTAGGAACTCGCCGGTGTCACTCCAGTCGACAGCCGTGATCCATGAGGAGTGGCCAGTCAGGTTACCGATGTGCTCACCGTGCTTCATGTCGTAGAGTGCAATGATTCCAGCGTCGCCAGCTGCAGCTAGACGGGTGTTTCCTGGCGAGAAGGCCACCGATCGCACCGGCTTTGCAAGACCTGTAGAACAACAAGGTTAGCCACAGGTTGTCGGATTGGAATTCGATATGTCGCTTACCTGACAAGGAATACAGGACTCGACCTGTGTCGTTGTTGAAGATGTACACTGCTCCATTCTGGTGACCGCTGGCAGTGTATTTGCCATCCCGGCTTAAGTCCACGCACATCCCAAAAATCCCAGAGCCAGGGCTTCCCGTCTCGTACTCTCGAATCTTGGGTTTGTTCTCGTCCGAGACATTCCAGACGTTGACCCGTCCATCGTTGGTCGTCGAAGCCAGATATTTACCGTCCTCGCTCAACGCCAACGCCCACGCCTCACCAGGCTTGGCTGAAGGTCCAGTAATTTCACCGCTGAGGCTCCATTCTCCAGTGTCCTGGTTCAGTGTCCAAACCTTCACCTCGCCTCCGAACCCAGCGCTGGCAGCAACGTTGCCTCCCCGCGCGGTACAGACATGGTGGCAGCCCAGCTTGTGGGCATCGGAGATGGACTGCTTCAAAGGGAACGATGGATCAGTAGAATCGTGAATATGCAACGTCGAAGACCCACTGGCCGAAATTACAGCCTTTGGTGTTGTTGCCACGGAGAAGATGTCGGTGATGTGGGCTGTGAGTTCTCAGTCAGCCTACTGTTCAGGCACTCCCTGCGGTGGCGGGGTAGTCAAGGGGGTCTGACCATTATCCACGGTATGTGTGGTTAAATATTGCTTTGACTGGAACAAGTATGAGATGAGGACATGAATTCCGGGGTTTGCGCGTGCTTACCATTGTGTACACGTTCAGACGTCTCAAATTTGACGTTATGTTGAAGTGAAGAGAGATTCTGAATGCGACAAGTTTGGTGGGGCTTTTTTGAGGTCACCACTCTTTGAATGACGGAGTTGAGCAAACCAAGTCACGACTGACAGACAGCAAGCAAAATGCATATTCCTAAGAGTTACAAAGAAAGTGCGTATTTGTTGTTAGAGCGTAGTAGTTTTCTTTATCCAAGCAAGTCGCAAACTTTTATCTACGGCCCTTGGAAGAGCTATCGCGCAAGATACGAGCCAGTCAAGAGAAGTTATAGTCACGACGAGTCGTCTGTCGTCTATATAGACATAGTACTTCATTGGTATCAGTTGGCTTTTGTTTTGACAATATTCATACAAGGTCCTAAGGAGCCCAAACGCCCATGGTATGCACGATCCCGTGGAGGCTATACAGACTGTTTAATACAGGTGTTGGTAGATCTTCGATGTCCCTCCCCCTCTCCCAACTTAAACCGGCTTATCGTTCGGGTAGTCCTGGCGCCAAATCCTTTTCATTTCTATACTGTCTGTCAGCATCGATATCAAATATACGATAGTGTAGTGTCGTCCTTACCTTCCAAGCAGGTTTGGCATAATCGGTGCGTTCGCTTGATCTCGCCGCAGCCGGGACACCGGCAAAGGTGATTCACATCCTTCAGTGCCTTTCCAGCCATCTGCCTGGATCGCTTTTTTGAGTGGGAGACCTTGTTCTTCGGCACAGCCCGCAGGAGGCCATCCCAGATATCTTCGAGAGTCGGCAGGTTGAGAGACAGGCCGGGGATCGCAATCGATAGCGCGGGGAAGAGCTTCTGGGTGAACTGGCGGAAGGAGAGAGTTGCCCGTCGCGAAGAAGCGAGGAGGTTCGGGGCAGAGAGTCGAGGGAGAAGGGAGGCTGAAACGGCGGCCATGGTGACGGTAGCAAGGAAGCAAAGAATTGCTTGGTGGTGCTATGACGAGGTCGTGATCGATTCGGGTCGCCCACGAGGGTGGGTTCGGAAGATTCGAGACAACCAAAGAATCCTGAAGTCGCAGGCCGGTGCCTCGGTGCACAATTGCGCAGTTGGTGAGCGGCGGGCGGGTTCAATTCCTCAGGCGTGAGGTCTCGATGCTCAATTGGCGTCAGGCGTTCCAGTTGTCAAAAGTCTGAAGGGCTGACCGTCTCCATTTCCTCAAAGTGCCGACGGGCCAATCAAGAGCTGCTAGGCGCACGGACTGCGGCTGGCCAATAAGCAGCTCCAAACGCGCCTTCCCCCTTTCTTCCGACCCCTGGGCCTCCCTTCTAGCACGGAAATTGTTGTTTGCTGGTGGCAGGAGCAGACCAGTGCCCAAAAAGTTCCCCCTAGGATCCATCCGACGCCGCCTCTTCTGTCCTTCAACTTGGACCTTGCTGCCCTTCACCAACGTCACCTCGACCGAGCCAAATCTTGCGATCGCGTATTCCTTCTGCATCGACTGCCAGTCTTTCTTGGAATAGACCAGGACCTTCGCATCTCCATCTCCAGCTTCACGTCTTACGCTTCCTTCCTCGAAACGCCCAACTGTCCCTCGACACCTCCTTCAAGATGGCGACCGTTCCCCCCAGCACCATCAACCCCAAGAGCCATGTTGGTTTCGACAGCATCACGTCTCAGATCGAGCGCAAGCTCCTGAAGCGTGGTTTCCAGTTCAACGTCATCTGCGTTGGTAAGTCTAGCTCCTCGCCCTCGTCTTTCACCGCCGCCATCACCCCATGGTCAAACTGGCCGCGTGTTCATACCCGTGTACAAATGCTGACCTCTGTCCGCGCTTCTAGGCCAAACCGGTATGGGCAAGTCGACCTTGATCAACACCATCTTCGCTTCCCACCTTATGGACTCGAAGGGCCGTCTGCAGCCTGATGAGCCCATTCGCTCCACCACCGAAATCCAGGCTGTGTCCCACATCATCGAGGAGAACGGCGTCCGATTGAGGCTCAACATTGTCGACACCCCCGGTTATGGCGACCTGGTCAACAACGACCGCTGCTGGGACCCCATCGTCAAGTATATCAAGGATCAGCACTCCGCGTACTTGCGCAAGGAGCTCACTGCACAGCGAGAGCGCTACATCCAGGACACCCGCATCCACTGCTGCCTCTTCTTCATCCACCCCTCGGGCCATTCCCTGAAGCCCATCGATATTGTCGTGCTGAAGAAGCTGTCGGATGTCGTCAACGTTGTTCCCGTCATCGCCAAGGCTGACTCCCTGACCTCTGAGGAGCGCCTTGCTTTCAAGGAGCGCATCAAGGAGGAGTTCGCTTTCCACAACCTCAAGATGTTCCCGTACGATAACGAGGAGTTTGACGACGAGGAGCGTGCCCTGAACAGCCAGATCAAGGTAAGTTTCCTGCAGATATGGCAAAGGGGACGTTACTAATTCCACAACAGAGCCTCGTGCCCTTCGCTGTCGTTGGATCGGAGAAGTCAATCATCGTCAACGGCAAGCAGGTCCGAGGCCGCCAGAACCGATGGGGTATCATCAACGTCGAGGATGAGACTCACTGCGAATTCGTCTACCTGCGCGACTTCCTCCTCCGAACCCACCTCCAGGATCTCATCGAGACCACCTCCCAGATCCACTACGAGACCTTCCGTGCCAAGCAACTGCTGGCCCTGAAGGAGAGCAGCGCCCATGGTGGTGCCAGCAGCAGACCCATCAGCCCTGCCGCTGACCGGGAGATGAGCCGAAGCTCGCAAAGAATGACGATGAACGGCTACTAAGTCGACGCTTGTACTTGAACTTGTGCTGGCGAGGGAGCCATGGCGTCTCTGGGCAGCATGGTAGCCCGCAATTCTTACGACTCTCAATATCCCACGGCCTCACTGACAGCAAAGAGCAACTGCCTTTTGTTGTGTCCTCGCCAATCGTTTCTCCTGGCAGGAAAACCCCATGAAAGTGCTTTGTCTTAGCAATGGAGGGCGTGGTGAGGCGAGGCCACGACAGGAGCAAGTTATTTGAAAAGGGGAAAAAACGGGGTGGTGCCAGTGAAGTCGCATACCGTCAACGCCAGGACAACCTGGCTAACGGTTTGGGACCTGGCGTGCATTCTTGACCACCTCAATTTCAGCCGGACGCTTTCACACTTTTTTGATTTGTTTTCGTGTTACCCCCAGAGAGTTCTTTTCCCATTTTTTATGCTTTAATCAGATCGGTTACCCCATGCTCGAATAGAGTGTTAGTTTCGTTAGGTTGCCTTTGAATCCTCTGAGGGGCATAATAGGCAAGCGTTTTATTGGTGTAAACTACTCAAGTTCTCTCGGTCCCTTTGTCTGATGTGATGTGGTTGAAGTGAAGATATGTGAAGTCGGTAATAAAGGCAGCCACAAAGAGGAGGTTCCTATGTTATGATGCCCAATGTAGGGCCGCGAAGTTATGACGGCTATCTCGATCGTGGGTCTGGCATATGGACTGAGGTGTTGATTGATAGCGCGACCGGGCGTGGTGGCATGGTCTAAGTGACATCACAGTAGGTCCGTTTTCCCCTACTAGTAGGAACCAGGTATTTGGTTTAGGGTAGGGATGCTCGAAACAATATACCCATCGCTTCTTTACAGTTGCTTTTGTTTTCTAACTTGTGTTCAATTGAAAGTCATTGTACTTCGACTGTTTCTTGAAAGTATTTCGTCTCCTCCTCCTTCCTACATTTGACTGTCATTTTATACCTTGTTCAACTATTGTATCGAGGTTTCTCCCACACAATCACTGGCTTACTCAAAGTGTATTCGCCAGATCGAGTTAAGAAAACCATTGGTATTTCATACCCAGCTCAGATAAGAACAGAAAATTGTATCATACAGGAGTCAGTCACCATCCGAGGTTCTACATCTGAACCCCTCGCGGCTTCATCCCGGTTTTCAACTTCCACATGCCTGCGATAGCATTAGCATTGTGATTTAGGTGCACCTAGGTATACGCAGCACAGGACAAAAAATGCACACCCTACAAAACAAGCATAAAGCTACATAGAATCAACCAACGCAAGGACTACGCGTCACGAGGGTGACGGTTTCATGGTAAATCATTCATTCTAGGTAATTTAGGTCGTTGACGGCAATAGTAGAACTGTGAGTGTTTGTGATTGCTATGTATTTAGAGTCAAAAGCAATAAAGGTGACTAAATTGCTAGCATGACCTACGGAGTAATTGCTACGTGGTAGTATTGGTAGATGCATTGATCGTTGGCCTGCAAGGGAGAGGCAGCCGTCTCGAGAAATGTTGGCGCTCAACTGTGGTTGGCTTCTTGGTGGCACAGAGACAAGCGCGGTACCAGTGGGTCCGGTAGACACTCTGGCCGCCCTCATCAACCTCAGACACATCATCTTGTATGAAGGTTGATTCAGATAGAGAATGAAAGCCGGCAGACGAGGGAGCATCAACGCCGGGGGACGACCCCTGTAGGGCCTTGTTTCAACGTAACATCGGAGATTGTACAAGTGCAGTGGATGTCCTATCACCGTGTAGGCCTCGGTGACAAACACGTATCCAAGGTAGCACTTGCGTTGAGTGAAATGGACGACCGGCTTTCCGATTCATGGCCAGGACACAGATGGGAAAACCCGGTAGACAAGAGATGGAATGATGTGGATGGAGTGCAGCAACGCTTCCTCCAAGGACAGGAATCTCGGCCGCAGTCGATTGAAAGGGAACGCCAGAGTGGAATTGGGCCTAGCCAGGGGTACAAGATCTGGCGAGCTGCCGGCAGGGGGCATGTCGAACAATCAAGGGACCAGAACGGGCACATGAGGCAGCACTCCGTATAACTGACTACTCGTATCGTAATGATTTACGAATAAACGAGCTTTTAGTTAGAAAGCCAAGCCTGCCCGTTTATTGGGACTCGGAGGCGTCGGGCGTGCATGCGCCGGTCTTTGAGGCATGCCCGACTGCGTGATGCATGCAACAAGGTGGCACCGCGAGCATGAGTAGCATACCATGATCTATTGGTCCATAGTAAGTGGGCAAGTCGGTAAGTTGGAGGACCTGCGACCAGGGGAGGGTTGTTCCATATGTCGCAAACAAGGGAATTCGGATCAAGCGAGTGAGAGGAAGAGGACCGCCCTAGTCCCGTCTGAGGCATTCCCCCATCACCCTTCAACTCGAGTCTTGCTCTGCGCCTTTTTTCTTACCTCTCGACCTTATGAGGGGTGAGTGAGTGAGTGAATTGCCACATCTTGCTGGGGCTGAACGTCATTTCTGAGCTACGGACCGTGGCTCAGGGGGGGGGGGGCGCGCGAGGGCCGATCAACCGCCCACCGCCTAGAGCACTGACACCAATACCAAGACCCTCGTGATGAGGTCAACCAAGCACTTGTCGGTGTCCGGACGCAGTTAAGATGACGATAGCCTCAGGGGAAGAGGAACGTGCCCTTGGCGTCCGGGAGCTTGTTGTGTGGGCCAGAAGAAGCAGTGCAGGTTCAAGAGAAGAGGGGGAAGATCCAAGAAGCGGTGCCAATGCCAAGCAGCGGCAGATGCCTTTCCAAGAAGTCGATGGTTTCGGCTCATTTGAATTAAGATGGGAGAATGGGGTTGGCTTGCGGTGCCCAGGAAGGCGCAGCTCCGGTGAGGCATCTCGGCGAGAGCCCGGGACTCCGGGACAGCATCTTGAGGCGTCTTGGGAGCGTTTTGCAGGGACGTCTTGTCGTTTGGAGGCGGCTTAGAAGCGGCACGGACGTCTTGGTTTTTCTTGGGGTTTCCTTGGGAAGAGCCTAAGAGAGGCTTCGAGAGAAGCGACCGGCGGGTTGGACAGTCCATTGCGGGTGGAGGAGACGATGATCCCTTTTGTCCCATGTTCCGTGCTGTCCCATGTTGCCCTAGATGCTTGGGTTTAATTTCACTTCGGTTGATGCGTCCCTGAAAAGAATACCTGCGACACCTGACGGGCCAGGCGCTACTGCAAGGTACCACCCGACTCGAGTCGGGTGGCTCAATGGAGGCACAACGGCCTAGGTTGCTAGGGCCGAAGGGACCATTGTGGGCGATGGTGCCGCCGAGCAAAAAAAACGTGGTGGAACCAGGAAGTGCTGAAGGCATCTCGTCACTGGTCCGTTGTCAATGGCCGCAACGTCGACGCTCGTCTAATCGAGTCCGGGGGGTGCGACCACTGGCCAGTTGTAGGCAAGCTGGAGCTTCGGCTGATGAGCTTGTTCGCAGCTTGGGCCTATCGCCTCCAAGACTACAACCCTTGTCCACCCGCGTATGAAACCCCAGGCGATTTTACGGCGGATGGTACAGGTTCGGGCCAGGGTCCATGTCCCTTTCGGGGCAAGCTGCAGGGCGAGCGAGTGGTAATTATTCCGGAGTAAGTAGGTGCCAGCCATGCACTATGGCAGCGTGTCTGGATGAGACCATCGAGACGGGCCTCTCCAGTCTTGACGCGGAATCGGATGCAGTCACGCAGGACGCTTGCGCTTGTTGCCCATGGCGCTTGATCTATAGCAATTAATCATGGGGACCACCCACCGGCTGTAGAAGTCTTGGCTCTAAGCTTGTTCCTTCCCCCCCCCGCCCACTGCCCATCGTGCCTACCTTATTTGAAGTTGCTCATCCGCTGCTGCATTCTGTTTGTCTCCTGTGCCTCTAGTTCCTGTCCAACTTTCCTCTTTCTTCCTCCTCCCCACGTTCCTTTTGGTGTTAAATCACCCACGCTCCTTCTGCCGCTACCTTGACCCGGTCCTCCCTCGGGCTGTGGTTATTTTTCTTCACTTCTCGCCGCTCCTTCCAGACACGATCCGTTGCGCGACTCCTCTCGCATCGTCTTCCAGCCCTTCCGCTTTCGCCACTCACTCACTCCCTCCCGCGATAAGCTGAGGCGACAGTGATTCAGCGTAACCTGGCCTTTACACCGACCCTTTTTTAATCAACTGCATCTTGGAATTCTGCAAGACGGAACACACCCAACACACTAATCACCATGCTTGTAAGTCACCCACCCTAGCGACGCCGGGACCGCCGGGCATCTGGTGAAGTACCTCACTCGGCCCTGTTGCTAATACGCCTCACCACCCGTCAGATCAACGCTGCCCTCATGGCCCTTGCGGCCTCGGTCGTCAGCGCCGTGCAGCCTCTCGAGATCCAGGGAACCGACTTCGTCAACCCCAAGACGGGCAAAAAGTTCCAGATCGTCGGTATGGCCTACCAACCCGGCGGCAGCGCTGGCTATGACCCTGAGACGGGCAAGGACCCTCTCAGCCACAAGAACGAGTGCATGCGAGATGCCGCTCTCATGCAGGTACTGGGCGTTAACGCTATTCGCGTCTACAACCTGGATCCCGACATCAACCACGACGAGTGTGCCAGTATCTTCAATGCTGTGAGTGATATCCCAGTGCCTCGTACTACCGAGGCGCTGCCACTTTCCAGCATATAGTTCTAACGATATACCCATCAGGCTGGCATGTACATGATGATTGATGTCAACTCTCCTCTTCCTGGCGAGTCGATAACATCCGAGAACCCTTGGGAGAGCTACTACATGGAATACCTTAACCGTACTTTTGCCATTGTTGAGGCCTTTGGCAACTACCCCAACACCCTCCTGTACTTCTCCGCCAACGAGGTCATCAACAACATCGAAACCGCCGAGTTTGTTCCTCAGTACCTCCGTGCTGTTACTCGTGATCTCAAGAACTAC
Source organism: Neonectria neomacrospora (assembly GCA_013756995.1). Classification (NCBI taxonomy): domain Eukaryota; kingdom Fungi; phylum Ascomycota; class Sordariomycetes; order Hypocreales; family Nectriaceae; genus Neonectria; species Neonectria neomacrospora. The sequence goes on along the minus strand of JABSTB010001488.1, from coordinate 6,371 downwards.
ATCAAGAACAACCTCAAGCGCCAGATTCCCGTCGGCTATTCCGCCGCTGATGTCCGCGAAGTCCTTTGGGACACCTGGAACTACATGCAGTGCTCCGATGAAGACGATAAGAACGACATGAGCCGTGCCGACCTCTTTGCTCTCAACTCCTACAGCTGGTGTGGCCCCGAGGCCACATACGAGTCCTCCTCCTTCAACGTCCTGACCAAGGGCTTTAAGGACACCTCTGTTCCCATCTTCTTTAGTGAATACGGTTGCAACAAGCCCCAGCCCCGGTACTGGAACGAGACCCAGGCCATGTATGGAGAGAAGATGACTCCCGTCTTCTCCGGTGGCGTCGTCTACGAGTACACTGAAGAGGACAATAACTACGGCCTCGTCAAGATTGAGGACGGTACTCTCCAGATTCTGGGTGACTTCAACCGCCTCAAGAACCAATTCGCTAAGATCGACTGGGAGGAGGTTCAGTCCCAATCCGCCAGCGGCGACGCCCCCAAGGCCCCGACTTGCAAAGCCAGCCTTCTCGAGGAGAAGGGTTTCGACACCAACTTCACTCTGCCCGACGTGCCTCCTGGTTCCCAGAAGCTCATTAACAATGGCCTCAAGCCTAAGCCCACGGGAAAGATCATTGACATCTCGGATTGGGATGTCACTCTCGCCGTCAAGAATGCCGACGGCACCAAGATGACTGGCCTCAAGGTCGTCCCCCTCAAGGACGACGAGGTTAACCACTCCGGCAAGAACGAGGCGGACACTGGCAGTGAGACGACCGAGGACTCGAACTCGACATCGTCGGACAACAGCACCAGCAGCGGCAACGATGATGCTGAGGACGCTGCCGGCCTTATCCGACCTATGATGTGGGCTGTGGCCGTGCCCCTAGTTGCCATGATGCTGGCTCTGTAAAGGAGGCAGAGGAGGGAGGCGTTGTTGGCATTTCTGTTGCAGAGGCAACATTTGAGCAATTCAATTCGGCAGGTGCACGGAGAGAAGGAAAAATATCCGTTGGTGTGTACATGATACCAGTTGACAGTAAATTCTGTCTTTGAACTTAGCTTTTTTAACTGCTTACTTGGCTCTAATCCATCCTTGGATGTGATGCGTCTGCTAATCTATGACATGACATGGCCGTGAATGTTCAATCCCAAAATGAGCAAGTTCGTCTCTGCACACTTCCGAGACCCTCTTGCTTGATCCGATGGATCACTGAATGTTTTCAACCCCCATGAGTAAGTTCGTCTGCCCACATTTCCGAGACCCTCTTACTTGTTCAACGAGGGATCACTTCTTGGCGCCCTTGCCTCCATCACCGGCAGCGGACTTCTTCTCCTTGGTGGACTTCTCCTTGGTGGACTTCTCCTTAGAAGAGGACTTCTCCTTGACAGGCTCATCCTTGACGGGCTCATCGTACTTGGCGAAATCCTCGTGGGTTGGCTCATCGTAGACCCCGCGAGCCACAGAAGGGCAGCAGGGGTTGGTAGCGCATGGGAGACAGTAATCGTGGACGCCGAGGTCACCGGCAAGGCAGCACGATGGGCAGCAGGAGTCGCCCATGTCGTAATAAACGGCCTTGGAAGACATGACGTCTGAAATCGTTGAAAAGTCTTGACAGATGGTGTAGTTTCTTGGAGAAAACTTGACGACAGGGTGTTAGTGACTGGGCGGCAACGAGACGCAAGGGAGGCTTACTTTGGTCGTCCAAGAGACGAGGCTGTTGACGATGCAGAGAAGAGTGAGGAATCTTCACTGGGTGAAGTGGTATGGATGTGTGTCTTGGTGTGTCTTGGTGTGACTGGAAACTTGATGTGAAGGTATCAAGAGTGAAGCTCTTGGTCTGCACTGGGGATGAAAGCCTTATTCCTTATATACACTTTGGCAACATACGCTGAACCGTGTGTTTGGGACTGGCTCCCATCTGAATAAGGCAAATGAATGCCACATCCCATAAAGCAGGGCAACCAACGTTTCCGTCTTCCCCTGCAAAACACAGCCTCGTCTTGAAAATACAAACGCAGCATATTTGGCGCTGGCCAACTCGTTTTCTGTCCCGTCGTCGCGTTTCGATGGCCTCAATGGCGGCCCAATTCATTCAACCCTCCCCTCCTCCGTTTTTTCCCACCCAAACAACGAAGGCAGCTCGCCTCGTTGGCTCGCCGAATCGCGTCGCTTGCCGTGGGACTGCGCCCCCTGGTTGCGGGAACGCGGGATTATGACGCTGCCCCGGCGGGCGGCCCAGCAAGGGTTGGTTGTGTGTTGTGTCAGTGTCTGCGTGTGTGTGCATGTTGGGGGGACGTTTGCCTAGAATTTCCCTCTCTCTTCCTGGTGCGTTTTGTGGTTCGCGGGATGGGCGCCGGCTGTGATTGATCGGAAAGAAGAAATGTTTTTCGTGGGTGGTGTGTTGGTAGGGCTAACCTCTGAGGAAATATAAATGTACGGGACGGATGTTGGTCGGCCGACTGGTGTAAGTGGAAGCTGGGACAACGCCGTGATGCACTTCAATATGGTTGGACAGGGGGCGAAAACGAGGCGAAACCGTATTGAGAGCGTGCCTTCGTATTTTCAACGCAGGGCCCTTGCTGCATTTGGGGAGCTGCCCTGGGAGAGCTATAATACGGAGCTGTAATAGGGAGCTGCGTCGGAGAGATATCCAGGGGGCATGGATGCGCGGCTCAGCTCAAATGAGGCCTCCCTTCTTGGCATGATGTATCTATATGCCGCCGCCATGATAATAGCCGCCGCACACGTGGTTGACACGCCCTCACCACACACGTCTATCCAGAGACTTCAACCATTCAAGTCTTCAAGTGTCATCAGGTAATCTATTAGCTTTCTCTCTTTCATCGTAGCTGACATACTACCATACACAGCTTCTTCGACCGCTCAATGGTCGAAGGCCTTGGAATTCGCATCTCCTCCACCCCTCCCGTTCTATCTTGCAAAGTACAGCAACACATGGTCACCGCTCAGGTATCCTATCTGTACCTGCACCCGCTCTCTACGCCACGACACCAAATACATAGCGCACCCGGCTAGATTCATTTTTTCATCTCGTTTAAGCCTGGAACTCCTGGAGCTTGCTCTCCTCCCACTTGCCGGGGACGAGGGCCAGGGGCACGATGCCCGAGACGTGCATCTCGGGGCCGAAGATCTTGGCGCTGAGACCCAGCTCCTGGGTCGCCGCCTTCATGTTCTTGAGACCCTCCTGGTAGTTGGGGCCGGCACGGCGCACCCAGATCTGGACGTTGTGCTCAATCAGCTTGGGAGCAAAGTCCCGGAGAGCGCGGATGACACCCTTGAAGGTGCTGGCGACGTTGGTGAAGTTGGCAATGCCACCGCCGATGAAGAGGACCTTGCCCTTCTCGGCCTTGGGAGCCCGGAGAAGGAGGTCGAGGACCGTTCGGGCGTAGTGGTAGGTCTGAGACTCGGTGGGAGCGCCAGAGTATTCGCCGTAGTTGGCCAGCTCGTCAGCGAAGCCGACCGAGGCGATGGCATCGGCGTAGACGACGGATGCACCACCACCAGCAACCAGGGTCCAGATGCGGCCCTTGGGGTTCAGGACAGTGAGCTTCAGGGAAGCACCAGTCTTGGCATCGAGGTCGGCGATGTACGCCTCCTCCTTGGTCAGCTCACGGCCGAAGGGCGCAGGGAACTCCATGGGAGGACCAGCATCGATGCTGATCTTCTCGCCCGCGGCGGCAATGTTGGTCAGACCCAGGGCAGCAGGAGATCGGGCAATGGCCCACTTGGAACCACACTCGAAGTCGGCAGTCTGGTCCAGCTTGGCAGCAAGATCCAAGAAGTGGACGGCGGCGGAGGTCTTGTCCTCGTTGGGGATCACCACCAAGGGGTTGATCTCAAGGTATGTGAACTGGCAGTCGACGTAGACGGCGTAGAGACGGGTGATGAAGTCAACAAGGACATTGTGAACACCCTCGGGCACCTTCTTGAGAAGAGCTGCAGCAATTTCCTCGTTGGAGGGGTACTCGGCGAGGTCGACGGGAATCAGAAGCTTCTCAGCCTTGGCGTCGACATCACCAACATCGACACCACCCTCGTGGGTGAAGAGGATCCAGTCGCCCTATACACACAAGCGGATTAGTAAAGGGTCCAACAGTAACAACTAACAACTCGACATCGCGGGTGCGGGTGGGTTTGGCGGAAGGGGGCAGGGTTCGGTCGGTTCGGAGGAGGGATCTTATCGCGGCATCCGCTGGCCCGGACCGGTAGAGAGAAGTGATTACCGGCAGCCGTTTGAGGAGCCCACAAAATGCACCAAGTTCAACTTCTCAACGCGAAAATGAGGAGTACATCTTTCCGCTGGTCCCCTTTCCGCTGAATCGAGAATTCTTCTCTTCTTCTTTGCCAGGCTCCCGAGCCTGAGGTTGAAGGACCCAGAACCCAGTCACCCCGCGGCAAAAACCCCAACCCGACATCAAAGACATTGAGGAAAGATCAGAAACTTACATCTCGGACAGAGTTGATGTTGATGTAGTACTCGGTGTCTTGAGGGTGAGGAACAAAGGGCTCGACGAGGAATTGTCGGAGAACGCCAACAGTGCTCTCAACCTTCTGCTCGGTGGTGGCGCGCTCAGCGATCCAGGCCTTGGCGTCGGCCCAGGTCTTGTTGAGGGCGAGGAGACCGCTCTTCCCTCGTCGCTTGATGAGCTGATCGGGCTTTGCGACGAACTTGGCACCGGGCTGGAGGAGCCAAGGGTAGGTGACCTCAGCCTGGTCGAGGATATCGCCGATGTTGGCGTCCTCGGGGAAGTGCAGAGAGGCCAGGCGAGAGGGGGGGTTGTGGGTGGTAGGCATGGGGAGAGGGCTCGGCTTGATGACGGGAGCACGAGTGAGGTGGTAGTTGAGGATGGCCTTGCCGTCGGCCTCGAGGATCGCCTTGGCGGACATTGTGGATTACGGGGATGTGGAAGAAGGACAAGGTGAGTTTGGCGGGATGAGCGGGCGAGTGTCTGTCTTGTTCAATTCTGGAGTTGAGGAGGAGAAGCGTCAGCGGGTGGGCAAGCGGCAGGTGGACCGATTTCGCAAGTGCGGGAGAGAGCTGGGAGAAGGCAAAAGCGAAGGCCCAAGGCGAAGCTATTCAGACGAAAGGCGACGACGACAATCACGACAGATCGTGGGCGCAATGGCAATGGCAGTGGTGGTCCAAGTGGACAAGACGGCGGCGGACAACGATCGGGCTGCGGGGGAGCAGAAGGGGAGCTTCACTTACCAGTGCAACACACGCTCGAGCTGGGCTGCGACAACGAACTGGGAAGAGGTTGAAGGCAAAGAAGCAGGAGCCAAGGGAAGACGGTGATGGCGATGGTGATGATGATGTTCGCGGGAGAGGTGTCGCGAGCGGGAGATGGGGCAGAAAGAGAGGGACGGCAGCGAGCTTGTTCTCTCGAAAAAACGAAGCTCCCAGGATTCGGCGCCTCAAAGGGGATTGAGACGGTGGGTGGAGGGGCTGGCTCATCCCATCCCCATCCATCTTTCTCCCCTCAGCGCCCGCCCCTTGCTGAATGGACGCCCCTCGGACGCCCCTCTGGCGGGCGGTCAGTGAGTGGGTTCCTGGCGCCCGCGTGGTGGGTTGTACCTGGCTCCGCGCGCTGGCGGGCTGCTGGGGGCGAACCCGACCGCTGTTGATGGGATGCTCACCTCACTGGGGCTGGGCAGAAAAATGATGAAAGAGGGCACGCGCACCAAAACCCTTTGGGGCACCCCCCCAAAAAAAACCGCTGAGGAGGCGGTGGTGAGCTCCTGCAGCGGCCAGTCCCTGGGTGCAACAGAGGTACTCGCCCCGAGGTACCGGTACCTCGAGGGAGACCGCCAAAAGGAGGATCCCCAGCTGTTGAGGGCCGAGTGGACCGCCTCACACTCGACACGACATTCGACACTCGACCGCCATACCTATCCCGCCGAAAACCGCAGCGACCGTCGCACGCTACCGAATACACGCCGGCCAATTCCCCGGGCTTGTCCTGTTTTGCACGGAGCGTTTTCTTTGGGTTCTCGGCGAATTCTTTTCAATTCTCTCCGTCTTTCTTGTTACTCAGTTTCCTTGGGGTTGGGGAGCGGTCGTTGGCCAGCAACCAAAGCTGGTTGAGCTGGGGTGTCGGGGTCGGGGTCGGGTGGGAACGCCATGGAAGGCTGGGGAAAGCTAGCGAGCCTGTTTGGTTGTTTTCCCTCCACAGGGCAAGCTTCCGATGCGCATCCATGCAGTGGTTTCATTGCCCGTGCTCTGTCCACTGCAAGCTGCAACTGCGCGCGCCCCTACCGAGCTTCTGGGAGAGTCGGGGAACCTGCCCCGAGTCGGGGAGATAGGCGCAAAAGCTCGGGCTCGGATGTCGTGGAAGAGTGCGAGTGCACTGCAC
>JABSTB010001487.1:0-15240 GCA_013756995.1 Neonectria neomacrospora | reverse complement strand
GTAAATATTATTACTAGTTACTATTTAGCTAATAGTAAGGCCTTTAAGCTAATACTAGTAGCTAAATAAATACTAGTTAAAAGTAAAAGTTAATAGATAGTTACTAGTTAAGTAAAGTGCTAATACTAGTATTAATATATTAAAACAAGCTAATACTAGTATATTATATAAGTACTTACTAGTAATAATGTAGATTTATATTAGAATTTAAATTAAAATAGTTATTAATACTAGTTAGGAAAACAAAAATAGTTACAGCCTACTAGTAATAATTTAAAGTAAGTTAGTTCTTCTTTTTATTTTATGGTAAGTTTACTAGTACACTTCTCTAAGCGCTTCCAGTTCATGAGTTAGAGCTTACTAGTAGAGTATAACTCTTGGATACATTCTTTTATTTCAAGGTCCTTTATGCTTCTTTATATACCAGTAGTCAGTGGGCCAGGCTGGAACTGTTCAACATAAACACACTCAAGTAAGGAGGTTTAATTTAAGTGAATTTCCAAAAATGGGACATCTGGGCGCGGGGCATCACCGCCGATGAGCCCCACAGGAAAGCCGCTCCGCTGCCGCCGGCGTTTGGACCCACCCGGATCCGATTATGGGATGATCCCCGCTCGAACTGGCCTTTCGGGCGCTTAATCCAGGCTTTACGATTGGCGACTTAAATAAACACACTGCTTCCAATTTACATATATCACGGGGAGCACTTATCTTCTTACGGTCTATATCATATAAGTCTCAAACCAGATACTTTAATTCCAATATTTTATCCCACTGTCCTATTCATAATGTCTTCTCAGGGGCTCAGCTCTGGAAGCAGCCAAGTTACCTCTCCTCGTAGAGCTTATTCACCTCACGGCATCGCCCGCATCCTAAATGATATGTGGCTCTCTGTCATCCCGAGTGGCTCGGAGGAAGACCCATATTCCACTGGATTACGGGAGGCCTTGTTACCTAGCTTAGCTTTGGAGGACACATGCCTATGGCCATTTGACAGCACTGAAGACATGGTACTTCACACGTTGAGATCAATGTGGCCATTGATCAGCCAGCATGGGATCTCCTTTGACGACGATCCCGCTACCATCAACTTACGTGAAACCATATCGCGCGAGGAGCAGCCCATCGATCTTTTATCTTCTTCTCAAATGGAATGCTCGGAAACCGATTGTTCAGAACTGAGATCCGAGCCGGAGACCCCGACCGATTTTACGCCTCCGCAGTTCCAACAAACGGTTTGTTCTTCACAGAATCACACTGGTATATCCACCCCACCTCGTTCAGAGCAGTGTACTAATGAGAAAAAGACGACACTCAGTGGGGACAGGTCGACGAAGACTGGTACGAAAGGATGGAGTGTGTATCGGGAGCACAGACACCCCCCACCGATATAGTTGATGGTTATGGGTGGGTGCAGGGGCTTGAAATTGCTTCTACTCATACCTTTGCAGCTTCTGGGGAGCTGGAACCTGGGGAGGAGATACACGTAGATACTCATGTAGAAACAAGGTGGTAGAGATTAATTAAGAGCTTGAAACCCCCTCATGTTATATGACTATATGGTCAATTCTGACTACAGTATAGGCAGCATTGTGGCTATAGGGATAAACCTACATTGAGTTGGTACAGAGCAGCTCCCTTCCGCTTATGTCCTCAGGCAAACATATCAGGCGATCATATCAAGGCAACCCCTCCTTACACAATCCATCAAGAAGTCGTCATTCATTCCTACATGTCATCTTGCAATCCATCTACGCTGAGCACCACACAAACAGATGCTGACTCAGAAGGACGCTATGGAACAAGTCGGAGACTGCTGCAATATAATAGATAGTAGCCAGCCAAGAAAACGTCGCCGCTTACTGAGGGAAGGAAACCAACCTTCTCAGTCCCATTCGTCAATCAACGAGCTCAGTCATCGCCCTACATCCTTTTTTGACCTTCCTCTGGAGCTTCGCGATATGGTATACGATCTCGTGTTTGAGGATGTCCAGTTCAGCAACTTGATGAAGCCTGGCACAGTCTACACAAAAGCTTCTACACCACTCCTCTATGCAGACGAAAGGATTGCCAATGATCTGAAGCCGCGCCTCTACGCAACGTCACATGCTTTAGTGATGCCAATCCGATATTGGGAATTTCCAGGGCGCAAAGGGGCTCTCTTGAAACTCATCGAGAGCTCCTCAGCTTTAATGAGACAGCGAGCAGATACAATCATCATAGAAATTGAACGCCCTGAGCCACCAAACGAGGATGAGCCCGCTCCCCTCTCGTTCCCTCTTCGAGAGCGGAGTCAGAGAATAAGATGCATCGAGATACTCGGATGCGCGCTACTACATATCAAAGAAGGCATGGAGTCAGTGGAAACAATTAAGTTCACTCTTCACTGTTGGCAATCGCAGCCATTCTACTGGGAAGATATATTTGAATGCCTAGTAAGCAATGGCGTCCAGATTTTTGTTGAACTCGTTGGGTATTGGACTTTTAGTCGTTATCACACTTTGAAAGCGTGGAAATCATGTTATAGTGGCTGGCCTGTGTTCATCGTATGTTCTCCAGATCCCTATTTCATAAGGGGTCTTTTCTATACCGATATAGATGAGAGTTATCCCAATTATTAACATAGGACTGAGGTCTGAAATTGTTCATATTTATATTAATGAAAGCTTAGGGAAAGATACTTTTCTTTTTAATAATACGCAACGTTTAATACTGAATCTCAGCTAAATCATGGTATCTTCCGTGGATACAGTGTCTTGCAACAACTCGACATCTCTGGTGCTTTTGGCGCACCTAGAGCTCAACTCAAGCACTTCTTTCATGACTTCCATCGTGTCTCCATGATATCCCGTATTGTTTACTGGAAATTCTCGGGCATCTGAAGACCGTAAGGATGCCAATCTCACAGGAAAGGCCCCAACACGCCAGCATAAATTCCTAAACGCTATAGAATGTGGAACGCCATTGACAATTCGGTAGGCCCAATACTGGTCTGTATGCGAGTCGTTCAATTCCAGCAGGAGGTTCGGGAGGCCAATTTGACAGATGAAACGGGACAGGGCGGGATTCCGGCATGAGCAGTCGTCGGCAATGAGAACACGGTGGAGTGATGTAAGTAGCGGGTTTAACGCCGATGATATGTTCTCCCTCGCGTGGTTCTTGAGCATGGTATCTAATGTGTTAATTAAACTTGAGCGGCTTAGTCTTGGTAGTTCTTTTATAGGAAACAGTCGAGAAATGCAGGTCATGGTCATTAAGTCCAGGGCCATCTGTGGCGATGTGATCTGCATTTGTAGACTCTGACACGCTCGGTTGAAGATTTCGTCTGCCGTTTGCTGAATTCGATTGTGCACGTCTGGATTTGTATTTTGTATAGTGTAGGCCCACACAGAGAAAATGCGTTCTGCGTTATGACCCTCTAGAAGAGAAGGACAGAGACTTGATGCTTTGTTTAAGAGTGCTCGGAGACTTTTCCAAGACTGCCGAGAAAACCCCATAGTCCAATCAGGCGGGAGGTTCTAGATATCATCAGTAAGTAATCACTTGCTCTTTGGATATTAAACTTACTCCTGCCCATACCCAAAAGGCTAACTTCAACTTTCCGGCTAAATTCTTAACCAGTTCCTCATTCACGCGCAGGCCGGCGAATGATCGGCTTTCGGATAGTTGCTCCATCAACACATCGACGTCAATACTAGCCTGCCGGTGCGCAGGTTCAGTCCCTCCCAAAAGAGTGGAAAACATTGCTGACATGTGGTCATAGGTGCAGTCAGTGTCCAGCAGGTCCATCTGTGCATCGTTTTGTGGACCGCCAACTTGGACTAGAATGTGGCGAATAAGTGCGATGTTGTTAAGACTTGCTTGGCAAACGTGATGTAAGTTTTCGAACTCGACTTGCAGTGCACTGCGCAAGGTGACTATCACTTGATCCTGACTCATGCCTCTGATCGAGCATGCGGCTTCATGGTGCGACCTCATGGAGCCCAAGGCCAAGAAGACGACTGCTTGACTAAAGTCCTCACGGAAGAGGCACTTTTGGACCCGAAAACGAGATGGTGCTTTGGCTGACTGCTCACCATTAGCAGTTAACTCTAGAAAAGATGCAAAGGGAAGGGTAGAGCCTGACTGGTAGGTCATGTAGAAGTATAAGATACTCAATCCATAGCCGCAGGTTTGGATACCGTTCTCGGTAGTATTGTCCCACCTCTGGGCCATATGTCTCGATGCCTGCGCGTGCCCGGTCGAGGAACTTGTACAATGCCTGAGTCTGGGCATTCCGGTACCCAATTTTCATAACTTCCGTCCTGTTAATCAACGAATCGATAGACACTGGAGCCACGTGGGGTAGGTTTAGATAAGGATGTGTGAGGGAAATGCGAATAGGGACAGCGACCTCGAGCAGCGGAGGATAGGGGCTGGCCCCAACAACGTGGGTATTGAGACAAGAGCCCAGATCTTTAGGCGAGACAAACAAGCATCTCCATTTGTTGGCGTGGGAATCCATAATTGCGGGAGAGAAGTACGGTCTCAGGTTTGGAAGGATGACGGGGAGCCCTTCTCGGGGTTCTTATAATGAGAAGGCGGGCGGGGTCGCGCGGGGATTATCCTGTTGCGAGCACTACTGACCAAGTCGGCACCCTTCTAGTCTTAAGTGGGGCCGGGGCCGGCCAACGTTGTGTCTCGACTAACCGCCCGGGCCCGGGTGGGTCGTAAGCTCGGGGATCCTCCCGGATCCTCCGGTGTTAGTGTGAGTGGGACAGGCGCCCTGCCATCCTCTGATACCAACCACTTCGTATGATAAAAAGCTTGGGTCCTACTTCATCCCTGCCCAACGCCGCTCAAGCGCTTAAAGGCTCACGGTTCGATCGGCGTTGCCCGTGCGGGGCTCAGAGGATCATGACCCAAACCTTCTCAGAATGCTTACCTAACCGTGCCCTGTGCTGCGGATGCTCCCACGTCTAAAACCTTTAACAGGTTGCATCGACTCCTGATGTTGTCCACAAAGTCGACCCAAGTCTAGAGTCGGTACTTCTCACTCTCGCCGATTGTGCCTTTCAGCTTACCACTCCGCCATTGTCGCTGACCTCATGCTGGTGCACATCCCTTGGAAACCTCATTGACCTCACCCCATTCGAAGAAGTGCCTATATTCTAGCAGATCATTGTTGGGACATATTGTGATGGTGAAATGGGTCACGTGGTGTTTAATTGGGGTCTTACCAATGACCAGGCGGCCACACTACTTAAAGTCTTCGCCAGCCCGTTGGAAAGGCATGCATTTTCCCTTTCGTTGAATGGAGCTGCCTTTGACCAAACGGACACTTTCTCTCGTGACACTCTTCCCTCCGACCAGCTGTCGCAGCAGCTCTTGTTGTTATCTTCCTGTTTCTTTCTTACCCCTGTTACTTGATCTCTGATCAAGCCCCTTTGCTGTTTTCTTTCCATCCACCTACAGTCTTGAGTAATCCTCGTCCCAAGCGATGACGTTTATCTCCTGGGTTCGTTTCCACTAACTATAGCTTCCACTAGCAAAATATCTGAAGCGCCTTAACGCATCAAAGCAACCTAGCTTGATGAGGCTGGCTGGGGCTCCTCCTTCCTCCATAGCAAACAATCCCCAGTACGCTTATCTCGTCGTGGGCCACAAGCCCGCGTATGATCCTCCTCTGATCCATCTTGATCCAAAGTCTGGGGATCCTCAGAAGGCTTATCTACCCTCGACCAACACGACGTTTCTCCCGACTGTACACCGGCTAGCAGAACATTCCTAAACCAATCATGATGGTGAGGGATCGAGCGATGGGGTTGACGCCAGTTACAGCCCCCTTCAACGCATGGTATTTTTAGACCGTCAACATTACCAATCGTCCTCCCTCGGTGTATCTTGTCTTCGACCACGAGGTCACCTGCGGTTTCCGAGCGAGTCATCCTGAAATGGCCACCAGAATGGCCTCTCCTCAACCAACACAGCCCCCTGCAGCATATGATAAGCGTACACTTCTCGACAGTCAAGACATTTAGTCTCGAAGGGTGTCATCTCCAATTGGGTATACATGGGCATGGTGGCTATGGTGTGGGTGAGATGACGTGGTTTAGGGACGAGACCACTACGCGTGGACTTGACTACCTTTCAGCCGACCTCTTGACCGACCAAGCTCCTCCATCTAACCCAATGATCGTATCAAGCCTCAAGCTGTTGGTTTCAAGACGTGGTGCCTGAAGCGGATCTACTTAGGAGTCAAGGCGAATCAGCAGAGAGGCGAGAGAGAGGCGAGTTGTATTTAAACGGACAGTGGCCCCCTTCCCATCGACATCCATACTTCACCTTCATTCTTCATCTTCATTCTTCGTTTAACATCAACATGGATTCTTTCTCTTCACCGCTAGGGGCTTCTCTACTCGCCCCGTCTACGGATGACTTGTGTTTTCATCAGCGCCCCCCTTTTTCTCAACTTGGATCTCAGCCCAGTCTGGAGAAGGTTCAACAAGTCCTTCTGGAATCCTTGACGTCCGCCTACGAATGTGGTCGCAGGATGGGCGAAAGGATGGGTCATCAGTCCGGCTTCGACGAAGGGATCTTTCATTGCATCTTGACTTCAGTTGGAAGTGGAGACATCACCGCTCCTTCGGAGACTGAAAGTCTCAATCATCATCCAAGCAATGAGCCTAATGATTTGTCACGACTCGCTTTGCCCACGACTGAGCATGTGGAATCTACCTCGAGTGCTGTTCATGGTCAGCCAGTTTTCAACCCAACCGGCGATGACCTTACTATCACCAGCATGGGGATCTCTGATTTCAGAGGTGATATCAACACGTCCACTGGTTGCAACCCGGAAGCGTCCCTTACACTTCACACGGAGTTGACCTCTGACAATTTGGCAACTTTCTCCACTCCTACCGGTCACCGCTCGCCTGCATCGGAGCTACACGTCCGAGCTATTGGTTCTCATCGACCCTCTCCTAGCTTCCACGGTGTCTCTTGCGCGGCCTCCCGCGCTGTTTCGTCGGCTGCCTCCTCTCCTGGTTCCCGCGCTGTTTCGCCGGCTGCCTCCTCTCCCGTCTCGTCGGCTTCTTCCCCTCCCGTCTTCCGCGCTGGCTCACCGGTTGCCTCCTCTCCTGGCTCTCGCCCTGTCTCCTTGATTGACTCTCCTCCTGGCTGCTACGCTGTCGTCTCCCTGCCACTGCTCCGGCCTACCACCGAAGCAGCTCCCTCTCGACCGCATACTATGAAGAATCGTGGGGGCGAGAGCCACGATGTCGCTATGCTAGTCAGACAAGTGCAGACAGTATCACCTCCCGCATTAGGCAGCCCTTCGAGCTCTGCATCAACGACAAACGATATGAGCAACGAGACGACAGAGGGATGCCCCACTCCGAACAGTTCTGCCAAGGACATGCGAGGATCGCTTGCCAGCGATGAGCCGAATGGCGAGGGGGACAGGCGAGGCTTTACCTCCGTTAATATGTGGCAAGGATCCTCTGAAATGGGTTTACCATACGCAGCTACTGCCAATACAGCCGGGTATTTCCTTCACATTAACGATGATGGCACCTGGGACGAGATCAAATGTGAGGTATTGGACAACGAGCCGTCCCTCGTTACACAAAAACCTACAACACCCAAGAAGCGAAGGCAACAAACCTTGATTGGTGAAAGACCAAAGAAATCAAGACGAACATCAATCAAAGACTCCTTTCAGCTTCAGTCCATTCAACTTCAGCACACAAGAGATGGAACGAAGGAAGAGATCTATTGGTATCAACGTGGCGGTTGCTGGATGAGTAGGATTACACGAAAGCCAATCGAGGTGAATTCCTTACTGGAAAACTGTCAAATGCTCGTTATTAGGGTTTCCCTTATGGTGGGATGGGCTCCTATTTTGTTGGACCTACAAGACGGTGCATGGAAAGGCGCAAACGCTGAGGGGGATTGCAGCTTGCAGGTTAAGAACGAAGAGGTTGAATATGCTCTACGGGGATCTATGAATGAGGTTATGGGTGATTATGCCGGAACACCATTACGGTATTAGTGGTAACTTGATATTCTGTTCATGATATTATATTTATACTTCCCTTCTCTGCCGTGCCTGTCCTTCAGCGATTAGCTTTCTAGGGCGCTTGACTGCAAGAACTTTGAACATGACACGCCCCACCTCTGGCGAATCATTATATAGGGATGAGTAAAGTGGCCCAATACGTTAAGGAACGCCTGCCTGAGTCCGCTCGTGCCGCCGAGGTGGGGTGGCGAACCGAAAATAGATCCCCGTCAACATTTGTTGCCGCCGAGGTGGGGCCGTCAAAGCCGATTGATCGGCCCGGGGTGTCAAGGTCAGTTTCGGGACCATCAAGACCAAGTGATCCATCAAGTGAGGCTTCTCTCTCCTATTATGTCCTCTCCTGCTATGATCGACCGGCATTACCACTACTTAAATAAGTCGACATGGCACAATCTACAAATATCCAGCTGCTTCATTTCCGTCTTTTGCTACCTCCTTCTTGGCGAGCATTCCGTTTCCTCTTTGGTGGTTTTGGTGACTCTGGGGCAGGACTAGCCCGCCACTGTCCCATGCCAAGCGGAGAAGGTTCACGGCTTCAGCCCTCAGTCCCTTGTATCGTGCTGTACAGGGGTTTTTTTATATCCTAGCTCGCGACGCTCATACGAAATTCCAAGCTCTGTATGCTCTGGTTCGATCTCCGGTTTCACTTCGACAACAGGCTCAAGTTCGGTAGTTCATTTTCGGTCGTAGGCCCATTTGTGGTGGCAGGCTCATGTCCAACAGCATGCTCATGTTCGAAGGCAGGCTCATTTGCGGTAGCAGGCTCATTTGTGGTAGCAGGCTAAAGTTCGACAGAAGGCTCATGTCCGAAAGCAGGCTCGTGTTCGACAACAGGCCCAAGTTCAACTTGACTATACTGCTTGTCATCAACGCAAATCAGCTGTACATGCCCGGAGCTAGCACACTTATTGCTAGCCTGAGCTTGCAGTATTTCATCAACCCACACTCCATCGCTTTGTTCGAGAGAATATCCATCCCCAGAGCCCTTCTGTATGGGAGCTCCAGGCTCAGTAGTTCTAGTCTCGACCGCAGGTCCAGGTTTGGCCACATGCCCAAGTTCGAATACTGTAGGTTCAGCTTCGAATGTAGGTTCAGCCCTGGCCGTGATCTCAGGCTTTGCCGCGGGTTCAGGCTCGTCCTCTCCAATATTAACATCGTTGCCTTGGCTTGTCCGATCTGGAGTCGCATCACCAAGGTCATCGCAGACACAGCAGAGAAGGCGTGCGAAAGACCTTATATGATGTCGTTCCGGGATACATCACTGGCTCAGGCCCAACCTGAATCTTTCGCTGAGTTTTTTGACTTCATTTTGAACGTAAAGGATGTTGTTAAGAATGGAAGGAACGCGGTGGGGGCAGTAGCTCGGGCGCTGACTCAGTGCGTTCTGCGGCCCCTTGGTCGGAGGGGAAGTTGCCATCGTCAGTAACCTCGGAGACAGTGGGCTCGACAGAGCTTGAAGGCATTGCGTTTGGTTTCTCAGGGAGATGATGCATATCCCAAAGACAAGAGAGTGGCTACGAAATCACAAAATATAGGGCAGAGCCGCGATGGCAGCCCTAGCGACGCAAGAGTAAAGTCATCCAGTGCAGGGAGGTACATAGAGATGTTATGCTAGGAAAGAAGTCTCAGCCTCCTTGAGATGTATCATACTTGGGTAAAACAACCCTGTCCATCCAGGAAAAGACTTTTGCCAATTGCTCTTTGTTTCCACCAGGTTCCCCCAAATGCATCTCGTCAAGCTGTCTGGGCTGTTGGGAACCGTAATTAACAAGATATCCTGTCGTTTTGACAGGAGCTCGCCCCTTGAAGTGTTGATCAAACCGCTCAATTGCAGATGACTTTTGATGATCGGTTCGTGACTTATTGTCGGCCTTCGGTCGAGTATTTTCGATGGAAGGAGCGCCAAGGTTTGCGCGCGGGATATTCTTTTCCTATAAAAGGTTAGCCTTGGTGTAGAGGAACCCGGCTTAGGATCAGCTTGCCTTGAGAATTCTGAACATATTCATCGGCTTGTCGTGTAGGTATATCAGGGAATGATGGGGCGTAGTTCGGTGGGTTGGCTGGGAGAAATCTGGTTAGGCATGATATGGTCCGCCTTACCACATTTACGTCTCACGGCTAGGGCTCCGAGCAGGATGCATTCCAGCCACGTGATAGGCAGCTCGCCGGGCCAGTTGTTGAGCGGGCAGACAAGGAGTTGCCGAGAGCTGGTCACGTCCGACGTGGAATTTACAGAGACAACCACATAATGATTTACTTCATTCTGAAAATTGATTATAAAAATCAAGACAAGATGTAAGCTTACATTGGCGTTACCGAAATTCGAGCTAAACTAGATACCATGTGTTCCAATCTGATGATCTTCAGTCCACACAAAATCCACCGCCTCCCCCAACCGCCCATAACTGGTTGAAGTTATCCTTGCGCTGTAGACATGACCCTTCAACGCCACCAGAATACGAGTATCACTGGAAATTCCAGCCTGACTCATTGACCATGATACTGCCTTCGTAGAAAAGCTCTTCAGGATGCATCTCAGAGAACGGCTGCCCGAAGGCATCTGACATAGGAAGGCTCAAAACGGAATCAGACAGCTCTGTTCGAATCAGTCTTTGTAGGGGCAGGAGAATACTTCGTAGGGCTCTACCTGAGAGGGGCTGGCTCCATGTCACATGGTCCAAAGCTGGCAGGTGAGGTCCAGTAGGATTTTCACGAAACGCTACAAGCTGTCGATATAGTAGCTCGAGGTCAGGTGCGAATAAGTGAACCGTGAGCAGGAGATTGATAGTCTCAACTGAGAGGTTGAACCAGGTGGGAAGGTCAATGTGGTTGGTCTGGCTGCCTTGGGCACACAAATTTGCCAATCTCAGGAGGCTCGCTGCCTCGCTAGGTGTGTTAGAAAGCATCAGGGAGGCTTAGAACGGCGACTCACTGATGGATACTGCGCACCCTGTCCGGCTTTTTCAACTTCTGGGCAGCTTTTAGGTAATCCATGTTAGCAATGACCTCCTTTTCATCCCCGGTATTCAAGTAGACGAGGACATCCATCTTTAATACTTGGGCGTTGATGTATGAGAGCCGGTCGCCCCCCAAGCGTTTATGCAAAGGCGCCATTGACCGTGAGAATCTGCTCTGATGATCTTTCAGAGTCATTTGGAGATTTTCATAGTCGCAGTAGACCACCTTTAGATAAGAGAGGCAAACTTTTGATACTGAGCTCACGTCCAACGACTGAATAGCCAGATTTAGAGGGAGTCGCGTTAGGATCACACCAATGACCGCTGGACTACTCTTAGTCGGGGTTTCACTAGACGTTTAGCTAGGTAATCACAATAATCTGGAAAGGGACTTACTGCTCTAAATGCAATAGAGTGAAGAGCAACATAAGGGCTTCTGGATTTCGGGAATGAAGATGCTCTCCTTGTATAAGTCCCTTGCCTGCTATCTGAAGATGCACATTAGGGCACTGCCCGCTTTGTCGAAGCAGAAGACCCATTAAAATATAGCATCGGATATACATCAGAGACAGACCGCTTTTCTCAAGAAAGTTGAGATGCAACTCGGCCTCGGAAACCTGTTGTGATCGAATGCTGGTGGGATAGATTGGGTGGCCCGGTGCTTGATTGTCGAGGTCCAATAAAACGCTACCCAATTCAAGAAGCAAGAAAAGTGCGGTTTGCTCATCCGGAAGCAGCTTCTTTTTCCTTAGGTGCTGGTTGAGTAGCTCGTCAACTTCGCCCGGCCGTAGAACTTGGAAGGTGGGCAGGATAACCGCCTTGAACTTCTCGGCCAGTTCGAGGCTTGGATGCTATAGGTGGTTCAGCTAGGAAGTCCTTCTAGGTTTGAAACGTACAGGTGGAGGTTGCCAATCCATTTGTCGTTGTAATGGCTTGCCTGGGACACTGGGGCGTTAAGTGGTGGGTGAGGATCGAGATTATATAGATACCAGTCTCCGCGATATGTCGATGTCACTCAATGATCTCAGACGCTAGCACCGTGAGGAACTTGCCAAAGGGGAACCTTGTATATAGACATTTCGGGCTGGGGGCAGGGGGTGCTCACAAGGGGGCAAACACACACCAGGGATTCATTTCGTATTCTACATACACGTCCTTGCATCGGACTTTAGGTGGCCTGCGGCGTACATCCTAGCAGACGCGGTGTGCTTAGGTTAGCGCGTTTATGCCTCAGCCATCTCCCTGGGCTCCGATGTGGAGGGGGTGTCTATAATAACGGCCTGGAAATGCGCATGTACCTGGGGGACCGGTTGATTATTCTGGCAATGCCCCCAACGCGCCAGCCCTACAAAAGGGTGCTTCCTTCCACGAGCTCCAATTTGCCTATTGCCCCTCTTGTAAAACAATTTTCTCTTTCTCTAAAGTTATGATCTAGCCTTCAGGCCGATCAACACCGGACTAGCTCAAATATGACGAGCACATCTCAAGTCCGCCGTTCCTCAAGCAAACCGAATGTGTTCGTTATTGGAGCTGGAGGAACAGCACTTGGTGGTGCCTCGTCCGCACAACAGATGACCGGGTATGTCGCTGGCTCATACCACGTCAGCGCATTGGTCGACAAAGTTCCTGTCGACATCGCAAACCTCAAGGTCTACACATTCGAACCCTTCAAAGACAGCGTCGATAACACCCTTCTTGAACTCCTCGAACTCCATGATTTTGTTTCGCTCATACTCGCCGATCCTGAGGTGGATGGAGGGGTGATTGTCCATGGCACAGATACCACAGAGGAGACAGCATATTTCCTTCAGCTGACGATCAAGAGCGACAAGCCTGTCGTGGTAATGAATGCAACACTCCCCTTCACAGCTATTGGCACGGACAGTCTCCTGAACTTTCATTATTCAGTCCTCTTGGCCTGCAGTGTTGAGGCAAGGGGTCGTGGGGTCATGGTTCAGGCAATAGGGCAGATCTTACCTGCGCAATTCGCTGAAAAGACTGATTGCAACCTTATACATGCATTTGAAGCACCAAACTCAGGACCTCTTGGGAGATTCGTGGGCCACCGACCTGTGTTCACCTGTCCCCCTTTTCGGCATATACCCCATCCCTCTCTTGACATCAGCAAACTCGAGCGTGCAAATCCCCCGGGGGTAACGATACTGAAGGGCTACCCGGAAGCTAACCCCAATCTTTTCAATTGCGCCATCAACGGTGGTGATAAGGGCATCGTTCTTGAGGCTCTGGGTGGTGGTTTCTGGCCTAAGAAAGCACTGGAAAAGATGACTAGGGATGTCATTGTGGTAGTGAGCAGCCAAGCAGCATCAGGATATTGTGAATCGGATGGAATAAAGATTGGAATCCCAGCCGGGTTCCTCAGTGCTAGAAAGGCACGAGTCCTACTGCGACTATGTTTGTGGTTGAAGTTGGATCTAGATGCTATCAAGGATGTCTTTAGCTCGGGGGGGTTGATAGTGCGCAGCAAATTATGAAAGTGC
Organism: Neonectria neomacrospora; assembly: GCA_013756995.1. Lineage (NCBI taxonomy): Eukaryota > Fungi > Ascomycota > Sordariomycetes > Hypocreales > Nectriaceae > Neonectria > Neonectria neomacrospora. The sequence continues at coordinate 1,726 of JABSTB010001487.1, read as the reverse complement.
ATCCTATTCGTAACCGGTCGGACCCCCAAGTCCGTGCAGCTAGCCAATACCCTCATGAGTGACTCTCTTCTCTTTACTCTTGCCTGGTCCTCTTCTGGGTCCTCTAGTTTTGAATCACTCTCATTTCTCTGGCTTTCAGTGTGACTATTTTGACAGAAGGCATACACATGCAAATGCAAGTTTTGGGCTTCCGCTAGACAAAGAGATACAGCTCATGTCAGTCTTTTGAATTTGGTCTTCTTAGTTGTATATGTCTCTAACCAGCCTGTAGACTAACCAACTTGGCACGCACAACCTGCATGCAGGCAATGGCCTCTTTCACTTCACTTCCATCGACTTCACTTCCGTCGACTTCACTTCCGTCAACTCTACTTCCGTCAACTCTACTTCCGTCGACTTCACTCCCGCCGGCTTCACTTCCATCGCACCATTTTCCCGCCGCCAGTGTAGTCTCTCAATGAACTCAGCTGGGTCCTCTAGCATCCAATCGTCTGGGTTATACTCATTGTGAAGCGATGGCATTTTCTTCCCGGCTACAGCCTTCAACTTTGCCGAGGCCTTCAACCTTTCTATTGTACTCTTACTAGCACCCTTAAGTACAATGTAACCGTCGATCGGCTTCTCGGTCCCAGGCCCCTCGGTCTTAGGCTCGTCGGTCTTAGGCTCGTCGGCCTTAGGCTCGTCGGTTACCGTACTGAACTTGATGATGTCTGGATATCGGACGCTGGCTTGGTCGCATATCCACGTTTTAACGACATCTTTCCTTCCAACAACTTCAATATTAAAGGTGTTTTCGGACGTTGCTTTGTCTGTCGGGGACGCGGAACCAGAATCTTTCGGCGAAGGCAAGCCTCGCAACTGGGTTGTTGTGGGCTCGTCAACGAGATATTCTGTGCTTGTGGACCCTGTCATATTTAGTTTCTGTAGTTGTAAACGCATGCTCGTATCCTAAGCAACCATACCTTGTTCTTCGTCTGTGCAACGCTGCCTTCTCGCAAAGTATAACCAGAGACAGGCGACGATGATGAGTACAAGCACACCTGCAATGGCACGTACAGCAACAGGGATCATCATGCTTTCTACCGTGGCTTGGGTCTTGGTGGTGGCTTTGGGGCGCCAGTTGTGTCGTAAGCTCCGCGGCCTTGTGGATAAGTGAGCATTGTCAAGAAGGCAACCAACCTGGCGAACCAGCAAGGCATCCTGCAGGATGTGGCTTATATAAGTAAATGAGATTCAAGCATGGGTCGATCTTTGAACAAGGATACAGAGTAAGCCACTGTGAGAAAGAGAGGACGAAGAGGAACAGGGGCATGGCGAGAGTGCCCATTGGCAGTGGTATGCGCAGATGTCAGCCATGGATGTCCAGCCGAGCAGGGCCACCTATTCGATCCCTGTAGAGTTGAGGTGGTCTGGTCTCGGATGTGCAGGTTCCAGACTGCCATCGGTCATTAACATGTCTTGGATTACGCTTGCTAGTTGAGAATGGCATGGATCGCTGATCGAGCCATCGAAATTAGGGTGGAAGACAAGTCGCGATGATTGGGTTCAGGTTGCCAAGGAATCAAAGACTACTTGATTCGGTTAGATATCTACGTAGGCATCTCCACCTCCTTTCACCGATCGGTCGATGAGTTAAGAAGAACCTTACCAATGAGCCGGCCAACAAAAGAAAGCACAGAACAGGTGAGCACTAGCAGGGATATTAAGTGCGGAGGTAGCTAAAGCA
>JABSTB010001485.1:0-17741 GCA_013756995.1 Neonectria neomacrospora | reverse complement strand
GTGGAGGGCTGGGGCGCTGTGGCTACTAGAGCAGCAAGCGCAAAGGGACGGAGGGCTCTCGTACCATGGTGTCGGATATGCGCCAGCGGTCAGTGTGGTGGATGATGAGCGCTGGAAGCAGAATGTTGGGATTGGAACAAGCTTGGTGGAGCAGGCGGCTTTCTCGGTGAGGTCACGGTGAGCGGGCAGCCGCCGGGAGCGGTAATTGCATCACCCCGCTTTAGAGATACGCGACTCTACAGCGCTTATTATTACAGGCACTCGGAACGCTTCCGCCGTTGAAGGTGCGAAATAAGGCTATTTTTTGGTGCCTGTCTACGACCATTCAACTCTACCTCCTTGTTCGACGTGCCAATCAGTGTATCACAACCCTCGAGAGCTATGCGTCGTGCACCGCTGCTCTATGATGGGCTCTGGCGCTGCCTATGCCCAGCATTCGACGAAAATGCCTTGCCCAGGGCTCTCAATGCCTCGTTCTTGGCGCGACCGACACAGCCATCCCTCCGACGCAACCGATCCGTCCCCAATGTCAGTCTGATTCAGCGTCGTGGGCATGGGACCGACGCAGATTTTGCCGCGGACGGCCCGCCCAGCTTCCAATCGATCGACTCCTTCTTCGCGACGGTCAAGAAGAAGAAGAGTGCCATCCCAGCGAACGACGACCCGTACCGGCTTCTCGAACACAAAAAGCCGTCATTTGAAGCAGGAGAAGTCCCTTCTGAGGCGGTAGTTAGAGCCATCGGAATTATACGAGATGGACATCATACAAAGCTACCCGACACGTACGCGCGGATAGTGCTTCTCGTCAAGTATCTCCTCGTGACCCAAGGTTATCCTCTGGACGCATGGATCTACGAGTGCCTGATGGATGCCATGAAGGATCCTCAGGGCTCGGCCTCGGGAGTGCAGCATCTGCTGCGGGACATGAAAGCGCAGGGTATAATACCCACGGCACCCATCTGCTACAGTGCGCTAGAGGCTCTGACGGTCCATCCCGACTATATTATGCGCCAGGAGGTCATTGACATCATGAGCAATTACTGGTATGAGATGACCAAGTCCGCGAGGCAGAACATCGCAATTGGGCTGCTCCGGGATGGCCAGCATGAGCTTGCCCTCGCCCAACTTACGGAGCTTTTCGAGGAAAAGGAAAGAATTGATCTCTGGGTCTACGACATCTTTATTGTGGAGTTCGGTCGGATGGGCTTCTTGGAGGAGATGCTCCAACTGCTACGGCAGAGGAAATTCGCCAAGGGCACTGATGATCCTTTCCGAAGTTTGCTTCTTCATGCTTTGGATCTTTTCAGTCAAGCGTACCACGAAGCGGGCACGAAATTCGTCTGGGACTTTGTGGTTTCCCAGCGAATCCTCAACCCCTCCAACGTCATTGTTGAAAACGTCCTGGGCACCGCGGCAAGGCACGCGGATACAAAGCTGGCCACGGAAGCTCTGGATATTCTCTCCAGTCGAGGCAGAGTGCCTGACTACCAGCACGAGGCTCTCGTCGATGCCTTTGCTGCGGCAGAGGACATGGCGGGCGCACTCGGCGCTTTGGCCATTATGGAGCGAAACGGTGCCACAATCCAACGCAGTGCGACGAGGACGATATACAAGGCGTTGAAGAGTAACCCTTTCCTCATCACCGAGGCCACAGTTGCGATACAACAGATGGGCAAGGATGCGGTAATTCCCTTGGAGGCTATCGCAGTCATAATTGAGGCCACGGCTCAAGTCCGTGGGTCAGAGGCTGCGGTGCCGCTGTACAATGAGACGTTTTCTCTCAGTGGCAAACCCCCGGGGCCCGACACTTTGAAGGAGTTGATCCTCAATTCCACCAACATGGAGACGACGTGGGCACTCTCGAAGGACTATCTTCTCTTGGTACCTCGCGGCACACATGTAGAGGAAGATGCTATGGAACTGTATGACCTTATGATCCCTGCCTGTGCCCAAGCTGGCGACTTTGACCGCGCTTTCGAGTATGCAGAGAGGGCCATGGAAGACGAGAGGGCCCTGGAAACAAAGAAAGCACGAGAAGCAAAGAGGATCATGAGTGAACAGGTTCTGGAGGCCGAGAGAGCCTTACAAGCTGAGAAGGTCTTGGAAGCTGAGAAGGCCATGGATGATGGAGCGGAAGACGGGTTGGACCTGAACGTGGTGACGGCCATTCTGACAGGGAGGGTTGCGTCGGGAGGGACGATCACGCAAGAGGCTGTCGCAAAAGCAGAGAGGGCCGCAAGAGCAGAGGCTGCACGAGCAGAGTGGGCCGCAAGAGCAGCGCAGGCTGCCAAAGAAAAAGCAGAGAAGGTCGTGGACGCAGTGCCAGAGGAAGAAGGCGGCAAAACACGGCTGCTCCGGCCTTGGGTTGAGCCGCTGGTCAACTATGCCGTGGCAGCCAAGGATGGTCGAGTGTGGCCAATCGTGGACGAGATGACCAAGGGCAGAGAGGACGAGGTTGGCTCGCTACAGACGATTCTTCAGCGGCACCGGATGGTCAGACGAAGTGAAGAGTTGAAGGCTAAGAAGCAGGATGCAAGTCCGTGATAGGAGAGACTGCAAGAGAAACGGTGCGCCTCTCTGATGCGGGATGACTGCCAACAAGCTCGGGTGGTCAGCCCAGCCTAGGGCACGTCTAACTACACGTTACACACAGTCAGAAGTGGATAAAACGGGCGCTGTGAGTGTGTCACCTCATTTGAGGATGGTCTTGTTTCGACAGCGTGATGAGCATGATGATGCGGTTGGACAAAGGATAAAGAAGAAGGATCCAGGCTACCGGTAGATCTACGACAGGGTATGCACTGCAGTACTCTGTGTGCAAATCTGCTTGACCGGTGGTGGATCTTGACACACGCCCTTTCTTGATATCTACATCGTAAGCCAAACCCGAGCGTTCCGGGATAATGGAACTATCAAGGTTGGCGGCTGCATGAGGCGGCGGCCGCTGATAGAATCTATGCCAGTCGGAATGTTCCTTACTGGTGTAGTACAGTGTGAACGAGATGTCATGAGAATATCACCATTGGAACCGAGGATCTGGGTGAAGCATCCCAAAGCGCAGGTTCGGCGGGATGCCGAAAGCTCGGCGAGATGGCTGACAAGTGCATCGCCCCCACATTTATGTTTCGTATTCCCCTGTAAATCTCTAAATCCAAGGCAACGGAGATAATGGATTAAGGGAGAAAGAAAAAGGAAAGACAATGGCGGTGGAGGGTTAACGTAGGTGCTATGTATTACCACAAATCAAGTGGGACGGGCGGCGGGACCTCAGGCCGAGGGTGATAAATCAAGGGCAGGCTTGCCCGATTGGGCATTAGTGGAGCGCTGGGGTAACTTACTTTACACATGGCCCTGGACAGCTAGGCTCGGGGGGATTTCTAAGGTGCCCGAGAAGAGTCATTGTTAGTAAGGCGACTTAATTGGAACGACATGGCTTGGCGGAATGACGTCGACTGGGGGAGGAACGTGGCTTTTTGTTAGTGCTGATTCAGAAGAAAAAAGAATGATACGAAAGCCAAGGAAGGAGATGGATGTATTCAAAATGGGTTGAAGGTGAGGGGAAAGGAAGGCGAGGGTGGTTGGTGGCCATTGGGTGAGGATGAAGAGCTAGGGCCGTTGTTAGGGGATTGATGAGTGAGACAGACAATTAAAAAACAAAGATTCCTCATGGAGAAACGGATTCGTCGTACACGACACAGGAGATGACAAAAAGAGGTCGACAGGTGAGCTGATGGAATGATTCGGATCTGCATGAGCCAACCGGATGGAGACAAAGGTAGAGAGATCCAAAGTAGAAGGCTTCACTCCAGGCATCTATGTAGTCTATCTAGCTTGTTACATACAGCAAGGTAGTGTTAATCTACTAATCTACTGTGCCGTATCTCCCTAAGATCCGGAGGCCCTCGGCAGCAAGGATCCATCCGTGTGGGTGCCGTCGTCCTTCTCTCACCACCTCAGATACAGTATGACGATGGTAGATCCCCTCCCAGAGATCAACTGGAGATACCGTGCGGCGATAACTCTATTCCGACCAACCACATCCATACACAGGTTCTCGCGTCAGCCCTAAACTCCGCTTAGGCCCAGGCCGTTCGAATGGCGAGCTGTACCCTGCTCTCCTGCGAGAAAACAGACCCTTCGCCTCGAGGCTCGAGCTGTGACAAATCCCTGCAGCTCCGCAGCGCCGGTACATGTAACCACAATGGCATCATGGCGTCCTCCATCCTGAGTAATCCACAGACACACTAATGCCGACACCCTGCGGCTCTTTTGCTCGTGTTAGTGCCCTCCTCGCACTCTGCGACTCGTCCCGCTACCACAACACACACACACACACCCTTCCCTTCGATAACAACACTCGCTGCCCGATTGGTAATCTCCGGACCTCGTCCCTCAAGTTAGCCCGAGTGGCTTTTCATTTTGCACGCAGCAGCTTCGGCGTGAAGCGTCCATGGCTTGTGCGCGCGCCATGCGTGGCTTTACTAAGTCCGGGGGAATCACGTAGCTCCGTAGCGTCTCTGGGTTTTGTGATGAGGCATCATGGTGATTACCTATCAGCCATTGCACAATGGCATGGGGGAGGGGGGGTGTGGTTTCTACTTGGCCACATGGCGCCGCGGTGCGTGCCAGAGGGATGAGATATAAGACTCGAGGTAATCTCCATGGCCTTGGTGTTTTGCTCTATTAGTTCAACCCATCTACTCATCAGAAGTCTCTGCCTAGGAGACGTCTGCCATCCATCATCCACTTACACGGCCTGTGGTGAACTTTCCGATCCCCTATCACAACAGCAACAATGACATCAATGGCGGAAATCATCCGCGAGGCCCCCCTGGGCCAGCTTGTCCGGCTCCTCACGGGCAACCGCTACTTCAAGTATCCCGAGGAGGAGGACGGCTTCGAGCTCCCGGAGCCCTGGGTGATCCTGCTGAACAACCCGGACGCCGTGGTCGACGAGGACGGCCAGATCAACACGACCAGCAACAACACCGTCGTGGGCTCCTCCGCGTCGTCCGTCACCGGCGACGACGACGACGACGGCGAGACCGAGGCCAAGCCCAAGTCCAAGGAGGACGAGGGCGGCAGCGGAGACAGGGAGAAGCGGGCGTCGAAGGATGAGACCGGCTCGCCGATTCACCTCCACCGCACGCGCTCAGCGCAGGAGACGCACGCCTTCACCATCGACCGGCTCGCCGTCGAGGAGCAGCACGAGCTGGAGAAGATCAAGTCGATCCCGATCGTGCCCAAGCGCACTAAGGACGGCGCGATCCTGGTGGACTGGTACTACAGCGACGACAAGCAGAACCCGCACAACTGGACCAACCGCAAGCGCGGCAACGTGGCGCTGCTGATCTGCCTGTACACCTTCGTCGTGTACACGACGTCGGCCATCTACACGTCGTCGACCGAGGGCGTGATGCAGCACTTCGGCGTCAGCCAGCTCAAGGCCACGCTGGGGCTGTCCATCTACGTGCTCGGCTACGGCATCGGCCCGCTGCTGTTCTCGCCGCTGAGCGAGATCCCCGTCATCGGCCGGAACCCCGTCTACATCGTCACCATGTTTCTGTTCGTCATCGTCTCCATCCCGACCGCCCTCGTCGACAACTACGCGGGCCTGATGGTCCTGCGCTTCTTCCAGGGCTTCTTCGGCTCGCCCTGCCTGGCCTCGGGCGGCGCGTCCCTCGGAGACATGTACAGCCTGATGGCTCTTCCGTACGCCATGATGGCCTGGGTGTCTGCCGCCTACTGCGGACGTAAGTCTCCTTTTTCCCCTCTGTCCTGTCTTGTCCTGTCCTCTCCCGTCTTGTACATCCTCCAAAAACACCAGCTGACCTCGTCTCCTCTCCTCCAGCCGCCCTCGGCCCTCTCCTCAGCGGCTTCGCCGTCCCCGTCAAGGGCTGGCGCTGGTCGCTCTACATCAGCATCTGGGCGTCGGCCCCGATCCTCATCGCCATGTTCCTGCTCCTCCCCGAGACGAGCGGCCCCAACATCCTGCTCCGCCGCGCCAAGCGCCTCCGCAAGCTGACGGGCACCGAGCGCTTCATGTCGCAGAGCGAGATCGACCAGCGCAACATGAAGGTGTCGGCCATTGCCATTGACGCCCTCATCAAGCCCATGGAGATCACCATCAAGGACCCCGCCGTTCTGTTCGTCCAGATCTACACCGCCATCATCTACGGCATCTACTACTCCTGTAAGTTGACGTGTCTCACGCCCTTCTACTTGTACCCGGTGCTGACCTCTTCTCCCCCTCCGCAGTCTTCGAGGTCTTCCCCCTGGTCTACCCCGTCTACTACAACATGAACCTCGGCCAGATCGGCCTCGTCTTCCTCTGCATCCTGGTCTCTTGCATCATCGGCGTCGGCTCGTACACTGCCTACATGCACTACGTCGTCGACCGCCGCATCGCCAAGTACGGCTGGCCCGTCCAGGAGTCGCGTCTCCTCCCAGCCCTGCTGGCCTCCTTCGGTCCGACCATTGGCCTCTTCATCTTCGCCTGGACCGCGCGCGAGTCCATTCACTGGATCGTCCCTACCATCGGTATCACCATCTACGGCGCCACTGTCTTCGTCGTCATGCAGTGTATCTTCATCTACATCCCGCTCAGCTACCCCATGTACGCAGCCAGTCTGTTCGCCGCCAACGACTTCTTCCGCAGCGCCCTCGCCTGTGGCAGTGTCCTCTTCGCGCACCCGCTCTTCGGCAACCTCGGTGTCGCCAAGGGCACCAGTCTCCTCGGTGGCCTCAGTGTCATTGGCATCATCGGTATCTGGCTGCTCTACTTCTACGGTGGTAAGCTGCGATCCATGAGCAAGTTTGCTGTCTCCGAGGAAGAGGAGTAAAGGTTCAACCCTGCACAAAGTTATGGCCACGATGAGATGACGGAGAGGAAGTTGGATATCCCTATGTTAGTAACGATTGGGGTTTAATAATAGTATACCCATATAGAGACGGAGTGTCAGATTGATAGAATAAGCAACACTCCATGCACAGCATGGACGATAATGATTACTTGAGCGTGGAACTTTCTTTGTCCTCAATGATTAGATGAATGCTCACTACCCATGCCTTCTCGCTCAAAATCAACGTGACTAGGGATGGTATCTCTGACTACAAGCAAGGCAATTCCATGTCAAGAGCTTTATTGACATCCCAGCTCAGAAATCCCACTAAGCAAATGACCCATCCAACGCCTCCCACCAATAAATAAAAGCCCTTTCCGGCCTGTTCACTCAAAATAAGATGCGCCTTCCCTTCGTTCCGGCGTCTTTCTACCCTCAAACTCCTCACCAGGTCTCGTCTGGGGGCTTCCAGCTATACCCCGGAGCTGGGTTGGTAGTCGAGAACGAGTTGGCGTTGCCAGAATTGTTGAAATTGTACCAGCCTGGCTGCTGGTTATTCGCATGGCTCTGCTGGTGTTGAGTTGGCGGCGGATATGATGAGTAATCTTGCTGTTGTTGGCTGAACGAGCTGCTCTCGGAGCGCGTTGGCTGGGTACTCTCCCGCGCGTTGTGGTTCTGTCTCGAAGCAGAGGCAGCCTTCGTCGAGCCGGAGGGTTGCGAATAAGTGTTCTGTGAATTGTACGTATTTGTAGTAGAGCTGTACGGCAGCTCGTTCCTGTTCTTTGAACTCGACCACTGGTTTGAGGATTGGGTCTGGTAAGACGTGGCCGTCGTTGAAGGTGCCTGCGAAGACATCGACATCGCGATCTTAGCGATTCGGCTGGGGGGGTCAACCAGCTGCGACAATGACGAGGCCCCTTGCGGCTGCGAGTACGGCTCATCAACAGGCATCTGACTCGATTGGTGGCTCGCCGTAGTGTTACTGTTTCCGCGGCGTCCATAGCCGCCGTGTTTTGAACTGCCACCCATTTGGTCCGAGGTACGATGAGCAGAGGCGTTGGGTTTGGCTTCTTGATTCTGGTAGGGAGGTGGCCGGTAGCCCTTCGCCATTGGTTGGTCGGCCAATGGTGTTCGCGACTGGGCTCGCTGACTCTGTCTTGACTTGGCCCGGGGAGCATTGGCTGGTTGAAAAGGGGACACTCTGGCCTGAGTCAGTATGGCGGCAGCGGCGGTCGGCGATTGATGCTGTTGCTGTACTGCAGCGTGTGCCAACGCCGAAGCTGTCTGTATTCCATCACGGGTTTGAACAGAATCCAGTGGTTGGTGATGGTTCACGTTCCCAGACCTCTGGTTCGTCATCCCGGGATGCGACATCTGCGGCGATACAGAGGCCATTGTTGCCGATCTGCCGTTCCTCGCACCCGTATTCCAATCTGACGGGGGCTGACTGGTCATGGAGGGGATATCTTGAACACCAGGTCGAAGTGATTCGGAAGGAAGACTGCGCTGAGAGTGAGAGGCAGAATTACTCAGACCCCATCGTCTTTGGGTAGGAGAAACAGCATTTGCCTCGGCAGGCACTGGCTGATGCTCAATGTGATGGGCAGGTTCTGCCATCATCGGATTGTACGTGTGCCCAGAATCCGTCGTGACATGGTGATGACCCGTTGAAGGAGCTTCATCTTGGGGCAAAGTCAAGCTAGGGCCTGATTGAAAGTAGTTGGTATGCGAGGCATGGAGGTCCTGCGGTGGAGGGGGCACGCCTGGCGGCAACTGAGGATAAGTCGAATAATCGTCAGGGGGGTCCTGCTCGCTAGCGTCATTTGGATTGCCCTCGTCTCCCTCAGCATCTTCCCGTGTCTCGTCTTGTCCAAAATCACCTTCTCCGTCCTCCTCTAGCTCGTCCATGATAGCTTCGCTGGCCTTCGTCTTTTTCTTTCTTGGCTTGTAAGGCGCGTATTCACAAACAAGACCTCGGGCGACACATTCGCTACAAGAGGGCCTTTCCCTAGGACACTGCTACTAGTCAGCTTCATACAAATCTAGAGAGCACACGACGGAGATCTTACCTTGACTTTTTGCCCCTTGCATGTGAAGCAGGCGTTGCGTGATTTGCCTGGCTTCCGCCTTGATCTCCCTGTAGTATGAGTGATCGCTCCGTCCCCTTCGGCGTCCGATGCGTGTCCGTTTCCAGAATCTGTACCACCAGGGCCGCCTGGTTGGGGGACCAGTTCCTTGGTGGTCATGGGCCCAGATGGTGTAGCCTGACTGCTTTGACCAGGCGAAGTGCTCGCCGGGGCAGAAGCCGAGCCTCCTTTGTTAGTGGGATGGACAATTCGAAGCCTCTCCGCGCCGTATTTGGCAAGCATAGCCAACGATTCCTTCTGAAGTTCTGGCGACTGGTTGGAGAATATGCTGAACTGGTCGGTTGAAAGGGTATCTGGTGGCACGCCGGCTTTGGTGAGCATGGCTAGCGCTGCCTCTCGACGACGCGCTGCCTCGGCCGGGGAGATTTTGACGGGGAAGTTCGCCCCAGGAGGTTGGGAGCCCGACTCTTGAGCTTGCGTTTGATTTGCTAGCTCTCCTGCCACCAATGCTTCCGGATAGTCGCTGAAGGCCTGCGGGTTTTGCCCAGAATCTCCTCCTTGTGACTGCAAGTCCTGGGAGTATAAAGCGTTCGGTTGTGGATGTCCGTCCTCTGGAACTGGCGCAGAGTAGTCCGGAGGTACCATATGACCTCCTTCAGGTGCCGCTGCAGAAGCCGTCGCAGAGGGCTGGCTTGCGCCGTCATTCTTCTTCTTCCTTTTGCGCGGGTTCCCACTTTCATCTTGCGCCCTCCTATCTGCTCTTCTGGCTTTTGGTGTCTTTTGCAGCAGCTGATCCTGCTGTCTCTGGGCTCCGGGACCAAGCTGACGTGGATGGGGCTTGAAGTACTCAAAGAGGTCGGCAACTGTCTTGTGTTGGGGCGTGTGGTCGTATTTCACCGAGATGGCTCGGCTATTGCGGTTGAAGTCGATAACGATAGTACCTCGACAATCGAAAGCCGGCCGATCTGGATCTTTAATCAACATTTGCATCGCCGCAAATACGCGTGGCATACTTACTGCGGAGGATCGGGTCGTGCTGCTGGATATGGTCACCAACAACAACCTTGGCCGAATGCTTTGCGTTCTGGCGGCCCCATTGCTGGAACGAGTCTTTGCACAGATAAGTGAACTTCCAGCCTTGAGGCCCCCGTGCCACCTCCCGGACGGTCCAAGTGCTGCCATCTATTGAGCCGAGGGCGGCGATGATGTGCTTTGCGACGGATGTTTGGAGAGTTGGGTCGTCCTGCGGCTGGTTCATCAACGCCTCGTTGGCTGCTACGACCCGCGAGGGCTTGTCTCTGGGCTGGTCTCCAAGCTCAGCTGCCTCGGTCCCTCCTCCCAGCGATGGATCGATGTTGCTGAGGTCGCCGTTCTGGGGCTCGGACAGCAGTGGGATGGTGAAGAGCACGGTGGCCCTCAGCTCCATCGTGATGGAGACATGTTCGACTCGGTTCGGCGATGTCTTGGCGTCGAGGGTGCTGCGCAGATGCAGCTGGAGGTGGTCGACGGAGTCGCATGGCAGGTTGTTGGACCGGGCGGCGGTTTGCGCGCCCAAGTTGAAGCTCGCGAGGAAGTCGGCCATAGCGTGGCTACGGGGTTGCCCATGGCCCGTACGGCATTGGGCCAAACGAAGCAGCCTGGACAGATACCCGGCTGAGCCTGGCTCCTGCTGTGGCGATGGGCTGGCGAGCGAGTCGACGGAGGAAGCGGTCGCGGGCTGGTCACGAAACTGGCCGCGCGAGCGCGAGTGCGGGTGGGATAATGGAGGTTGAGAAGGCCGGGGTGTTGTTAGCAGCGGGTCGCGCTTTGAGGGGTGTGCGCCAACACCAGGCGTCGTGCCAGGCGCCGGTTGTTGTAAATCGTCAACAGGGCAGACATCCATATTGTTAAGAAATAAGAGCAAAAGACAGCATATCCTGCCTTTTAGACATCGTGATAATTAACAGTTAAATTCTGTGCGATTCCCCCTGGGCTTAACGTCAAAAATGGTCCTCATTGATCCGCTTCGTAAACGGGAATTCCCAACACTGAATCCGATCCAACCAGTAGATGGGACCCAAGCACCAGTTACCTCTGAGAAATAATTCCATACATCCAATAGGTCATTCCTACAGTGATGAACAAATCGAAACGCACCTGGTCCAGCATTGGCTGTGTCTCCTGCAAAACTAGCCTCCCAAGAACGCCTGCCTAGGTAATCCATCCTGCCCTGTCCCGTATCACTCTTACAGATGTACAAGTACATGAGCCAACTCTTACGAGTTCTCTTCCACCCACTCCTCCACCCTCTCAATGAGGTCCATTTTCTTGCCGCTCGTGCTGAGACCTTTAGCACCTAGCAGGTCCTTGAGCTGAGCCACCGTCATCTTTGCAATGCCTCCGCTGTCGATTGCGGCCCTCAACTGGGCAATGGTCATCGACGATCCAGATGGCTTTTCCGATGTAGCCCTGCTCCTCTTCGCTGGCCTGTCCGGCTCGCCATCGTCGGCTTCACGCTTGAGAGCCTTCTTCGATGCAAGACTGCCAGCTTCGTTGGCCAGTGTCTCGGACCACTCCTCTAGGTACCCACCGGCTCTCTTGCTAATGGCTTTGAACTTGGGTTCGGTTGCATCCTCCACCTTCTCGGGGACCTCTTCCTCTAGCGCAAGAGCTTGCAAGATCTTGTAGTGCCATTGCAATGACGGGTTGGGATACTTGGTCGGGTTGTACATGGCCTTGGGAAGCTGGAGTTGCTGTACAATGGTCCTCATCTGAGTCTTAAGCTCATCCGACGCCTGCGCGACCTCACCCGGACCCTTGACCTCTCTCAAGTCGTCCTGGCATGGTAAAGGGTAGATCCAGAGCCCTGCAGGGAGATAGGGCGTCCCAGAGTCATCGTCGGACCGCTCTTTGGATGGAATGATCGCTGCGAGTATTGGTTGCGCATTAGCCCGGACAATGCACCAAGCAATACCAATCTTGTCATCGTGAAGCAACTTCTGCCATAGTGCAGTAAAGACTCGGGTTGACCCAACATAACCTTCTTCGCTAGGGAAAATGAAGGTCGACTTCTTCACGCTCGCCCACATCGGAAGCAGTTTTCGAGGTTTGAATCCGATGATCCGGATGACAGGCGAGCCAAAGGTTTTCAAGGATTTCTGTTCCTCTGGCGTAAAGTAGACGTACTCGCCGCCAAACTTGTAGGCTTTCTTGATCTCCTGCTTCTCGACAGTCCTGGCGCTGTCTTCGGCAATTCTCGTCGTCTCACCGGCGGCAATTTGTGGTTTTTCACCATCCAACCAGATGTAGCATGTCCTAGCTGGGGTTTGCCGATGGACAACATTGTATCCTTTGACAGATATGCTAAGGCCAGGTGCAATCTCAAAGGGAAGATTCGAGAATAGGGCTCGCTTTGCAGTTTGCTTGGAGTTTACGTTGGAGAGGAGGGAATTGAGCAAGGTCAAACCGTCCCCAGACTTCGACGATCGAATCTCAGACATGTTGGCTTCTCCAATTGGTTCGCGGTAGATGATATCCTTCACACTGTTAGCTGACTATAACACGACATTGCCTAGGACTGCGGTCTTACATCATAAAACTTGCCAAGCTCAAACTTCTCGTCTCCTCGAGTAATAGGAAACAAATCTATGATGACACCTAGGTCATACAAATCTTTTGCACGAACCGCGGCAGCAGATCTCGCCTGCTTGTCGGATGCGTGAGGATCGTCGTTATCCGTCACGATGAACAAGCGACGGCTACCAAAATTGGCCGCCTTGGTGGTAAAGATCTGGTTCGCACAAAAGAGGACATTGGACATGCTGGCAGCTTCCTCCGAAGGGGTCAGCACCTCATCATCGTCCTCCCCTTCCTCGACCAAAGCCTTGAGCACCTTGACGTCATCTGCCGCTGGCACATCAAGATCGGTGAAGAGGTAACAGTGGGGGTAGCCCAATCCACTGCGGCCGTCGTCGGAGTCCTGGAACTTGGACTTCTCGGTGCCGAACAAGAGAATGCCCATCATGTCCTTGGGGTTGGAGATGATGCGCTGCTCCATTAGATGATACGCGCATTTTAGAGCAGCCTGGACCGGGCTATCTCGGTCTGCCTTCTTGGAATCCGAGGCGGGAGGCGGCTCCAGCATGGACTTGCTCACATCAATTGCCAGCAAGATGGCGTCCTTCTGGGCCTTGTAGCTCTACGACGAGTGAGCTTGATGCAGGTGAAAGCAAGGGGGTATGGCTTACCGTCTCATCGAGTTCCTGCTCCGCCTCATCGTCTTCATCGCGCTGCCAGTCTCGATTGTAGTCTGCCATGGCTAGAATTTCTGCTTCTCAAGTTTTGGCTGGTGAAAGAGTTCACATGATGGGTCAGCTCGGTGTTTAATAGTAGGAGCTGCACGATCTGACGCCAACCAGGCAGAACGGCCCAAGCGCTAGGCAAACGCGAGCCCTTTGCCAGGGATCGCGACGCCTGTCACGAGGTCACGTGTTGATTGGAAACAGAATACGTGTTCAATGATTGGCGGAGGGTTCACTTGTTAGTTAGTACATGTCCTACTTTAGTTGCAGCTCGGGTTTCAAGGTATGTTTCTAACAGTCCCCTGGTCGGCGAAAAGACCGATAAGATGCGCCGCTGGCGATCCCGGAGTTCTGGAGATGCATGCATCATCGCCGCTTGGATAATTCTCACCCCTCAGCTACCTACCAATCGCATCCGCACCAATTCGAATTGACCGCCTCCCTTCCATCACCTGCCCGCGCTTCGACTCTCATCGACTTGCAAATACAACAATTCCCAAATCTCGATAATTCCACGCAATGGCTTTGCGACGCTCGGGAGGACAGCTCTGTAAGGGCCTCTCCCAGGCGACTTCACATCGATTTGCGCTACCCCAGATCGCCAGCCAAAAACGCCATCTGGCCACTCCCGTTCCTCCCGTCACGCAGGATGCCACCGGATCCAAGGGCCCGACCGCCATGGTCTTCATGAACATGGGAGGGCCATCTACTACCGACGAAGTTGGCGACTTTCTCAGTCGACTCTTTGTACGTTCGATCCCACATGCCCGGAATCGCCCGGAACTTGCTAACCATTGTCACAGGCCGATGCCGATTTGATCCCCCTAGGTCGTCTACAGCCTTACCTCGGACCCTTCATTTCGAAAAGACGAACACCGAAGATTCAGAAGCAATACGCGGCCATTGGTGGCGGTTCACCCATTCGGAAGTGGTCCGAATACCAGAACGCCGAGATGTGCAAGATCCTCGACAAGGTTTCTCCCGAGACGGCACCCCACAAACCCTACGTCGCATTTCGATATGCCAACCCCTTGACCGAGGAGATGTATCGCCAGTTGCTTGAAGACGGATTTGGAAACGGCAAGGGTGGACGGGCCGTTGCGTTTACTCAATACCCCCAATACTCGTGCTCGACGACCGGGAGCAGCCTGAATGAGTTGTGGAAGTGGAGGCACAGGCTTGAGGGCAAGACCAACCAGAACACTCCTCCCGGCGCCATCAAATGGAGTGTGATCGACCGCTGGCCAGTCAACAATGGCTTGGTTGAGGCTTTTGCTCAGAACATCGAGGCAAAGTTGAAAGAGTACCCTGAGGAACGACGCAAAGATGTTGTGCTGCTATTCTCTGCGCACAGCTTGCCCATGTCGGTTGTCAACCGAGGTATGTGTACTTGATGACTTGGAGGACAATGTGAATGACTAACGTAACAATCAGGTGACCCGTATCCCAGCGAAGTGGCGGCTACCGTCTACGCCGTGATGCAGCGTCTCAAATTCTCAAACCAGTATCGATTGTGCTGGCAATCTCAGGTTGGCCCGTCTGCCTGGTTGGGACCTCAGACCGCGATGGCCGTGGAGGAGTACATCGCCAAGGGCCAGAAGGACCTTGTTCTCATCCCCATCGCCTTTACTTCGGACCATATTGAGACATTGTACGAGCTGGATGAGGAAGTCATTGGCGAGAGTGGCCACGCCGATACCGTCAAGCGAGTAGACTCTCTGAACGGCAACCCCGTCTTCATCCAAGGGCTGGCCGACATTGCCCTGGCGCATTTACGGGAAAACCAGGCCTGCTCCCTCCAGATGGGTCTTCGGTGTCCAGGTTGCACGAGCGCGAAATGCGCTGAGACTAAACGGTTTTTTGCGAGTCAGCAGAGTGGTCTCTCGGCCTGAGGTTAGTAGCATCATATGATGACCACGTAAGAGCGTATCAAATCTAGGTCGTTACTGTACAGTAGTTGGAGGAGCCAGCGGCAATCGGTGTATTAAAACAGGAACTTGGCGTCTTTTAGGACGGATGGTGGGATTGAAAGCCTAGTGGGCAAGGTGGCTCGGTATAGACAAACTTGGTGGATAATTCGAGGCAAACATTTCCCCTTTCCACACCTTTTCCGAGATGGCACTACTGGTATAAGATCGAGTCTTGCAAGTAAAAAGACACGACGTCGTGGATATCACTGGCAACTAACTGCTCACCACAATAGAGGGAGAGCTTCTGCAGTCACACAGCCATGACACAAATGCGTGTGCATATCCTGCCAAACGATATATCTTCTCCATCTAGCCTCCTAGTCGAGGTGTGTGTGTGAATGGCAGCCCTCCTGAAAGTAAAACTACCCTGGACCCGAGGACGTAAAACCAGTGAGATGCCTTTCATGAAGATTGAGTGACTTGGTGACAAGATACGAGTTAACAGTGGAACATGGCAGTATTCGGTTATTCTCATGGAATGTTCCATGCACTATGAAATTCATCATGGTGCATGCAGGATCTGTCTTCCTGGAGGCGACCGGCACGGTTCTGAGGATCCATTGCAGCTATCGCACATTGAAACAGTCCGACTTGTTACAGCTACCTACCTGAGTTAGGGCTCTACAAGCTCTATATGGTATAGGTGGTTGAATATAGGCAGTGGCCTATCCTCATTTAAACAAGACTCCCCTGGGGCCGTAGACGAGGAGTGGTGTGTACTGCAAAGCAGACAGACCCCTGACCAGAGAAATTCGCAATACATTCACATGAACGGGGAATAAACGAAACGGCGGTAGTGAGTAGCTAGGGGACCGGCGCACAGTGCACCAAGCGCGGTGACAGGGGTCCCAAGCTCCAGGGAGACGAGATATGGACCACGAAGGGGACGGATGGATCGTCGACCTATCGACTCGTATGATTGCGCAAGTCTGATATATAGCTGGAATGCACTTCACGTCGCGAACTCGTGTCGGCTGTGGCCGTTATGTTTCTTTGCTGCGTGGACTCGCGAAGTACTTCGTACGAGGAGACGTCATATTTCGCGGATTGATAGCAACACGAGCCCACCACTGCAAGCTTGGGTGGGCTTGGGTGGTGCAGGGAGGTCATGCTGCAGCGGAAGGGTCGACATGCATCCGAACTGGACAGATGGAGGGTATACCGTATCGACACGCGTGTCGTCGGTGTTCTAGGAGCGTGAATCGCTGAGCAGAGAGATCGAGGTCACAATAGATAGCCCTTTGAGATGGTGCTCCCTTGACAGGGCCGATGGCTTGAGATGCGGAGCGGCACGTTATTCCATGCGTAGCCCCGACGTTTGAATACCAGAGAAACACGCTCGGGAGGTGGTGACTGAGACGCGGATGGCCCATCATGCCTGACGTTAGTGACGTGGATGGATGCCATCGGCTCCCTGTGGCCTCAACGGCCCGCCAGTAAACGGACTGGAACCGACCTGAGTGGCCAGTGAAGGGCGGCTGGCGGGTTCTAACCGGGGCGATGCCGCACTGGACGAGGGAACGAGGGACGGGCGGCGCGCGGGCACCGAAGCACAGACGTGGGAGTGGCCGGAGACAAGCCACACTTCCCGAGCTTGAAGTGACGGCGTCGGGCTATTAAGTTAGGTTGGGCCCTTCAAACTTTGAAGGAGGGAGAGTAACTTTAAGGGACTGACTGGTACGTACCCTGATCGATTCCAGGTTGACGCGAAGCTCGGGGCAGGACATGTCAAGATGTCAGATGTCAGAGGCCAGAGTGTCTCGCGGCGTGTTCAGGTCGTCGAGTTGTCTCTGCTAGGTTAGGGCGAGTCTTGTGCCTCCTGTGTCCATGCCCATGCGGTGCCATGTCGTAGGGGGGGGGAGATTAGAAGGTAGAACAAGAATACCGTAGATGCCCATGGAGCGGCGCTCTTCCGATGCAAACGAGATCGGAGTACGGGCCCAGTGATATGACTTTTATTGTATCACCTCATCTCGCAGTCACCGATGTATGTATCTGTTAGGTCGGTATCTTAACAATTCGCGATCCTCCTCTGTGGGAACGCAGACACATACGCATGGAGGGAGTTGTTTCAATGGACGAAGCAAGCAAGGAGAAATGGATGCCCTGGATGATGGATGCCATGGATGCCATGGATGCCAGATGGATGCAACTGCTCTGTGGGTGTTTGTTGGCCAGTCTGCCTAACCTCGCCTCGCCTCACCTAAGATATCAGGAGGTGCTCCCTCCATCGACGTACAGTGCTTTGTGGATGTGGATATTCCAGGTTGGTGTGTCTGACTGGCATTGCCCGGGTGGGTTGCCAGTATTTGGTACCAAGTACGAAGTACAGTTGGTGCTGCACTGTAAGATGGATGGAGAGGAATTCTCCTCTGCCGCCATGCTAAGCCGGCCATGGGCAGTGCCGGGAGTGTCTTCACCCCGATGCATGGATGGATTCCTGGATTCCTCCTCTCAGGCTCTCTCTCCCAATTCTCGTCGCAGCAAGGTTCCTCGTCTCTAATAATATGAAGAACTCCCTTCCCTCATCTCCCAGCCTCCAACACACCCGCTACGTTACCC
>JABSTB010001473.1:0-15814 GCA_013756995.1 Neonectria neomacrospora | reverse complement strand
CCGCCGGGCGAGCACCCGCCTCACTCCCCGCCACCGCCGCCACCGCCTCCGCCCCCGGCCTGCGAGAGCGTTCGAGCCGCCGTTGGGAGCGTATTCAGCGACCATGGCAACGGTAACTTGTATGACTGTTGCTCCTGATGTTCGAGACAGAGTCTGAGATTTGGTGAAAGGCCCGATCGTCCGCGCGCGGAACCGCCGGCCGAGTCCTACAGCCTCCAGCGTTTCGCCTACAGCGCCCCTAACGACGGACCGGTGAACGAGCGACTGGGATTTTTTTCTACGACTGGCTATACAACGGGCGGGCAGGGTGGTAGCGTTCAAACGGCTGATAGACGGAGGGACGGCAAGCGAAGGGCAGAGCAGGCGATACGGGAATTTGAAGCGAAATTCTCCTAGCGAGAGACTGGCCCGAGATTTCAATGGAAGTACACCCAAAAACAGAGGAAAACGTAAAAGACGAAAAAAACTCGGAAAATTGGAAACTTTTGCTCAAATTCTTCCGTTCATTCGCTTTAAGCTGTGGTCTATATGACTGAAGGGGCCCTTTTATTCCTAGGGTCGAAGTGAGGCATTTATCTGGCCACTTCGTGATCTTCGTCATAACAGGTTTATTCTTATTCGTAGCGATAGTCAATCATCATCGCCAAAGCACCCATAGCAAGCAAAAGTTCGAATCGTTCAGACAGTACGTTTTTCGTCAACAAATAGTAGGAGCAGCTATTGGCTCTTTCTACCTTCTCATTTATTGGTACAGGAATTCCCCATTCTCAACTGGCATGACTAGAGGAGATCAGTGATTCCATTCTGAATCAAGAGCGTGGCCGAGCGGTCCGGAAGCAGCATAATCTGTCGTTACAAAAGCCCTGTCCACCTCGCTCAGCCCCTCCGCACAGTACTGCAACGTTTCTGCAATGTCATGCGAGCGGTTCAGCGGCGTCTTCTCGTCTAGTAGCACATCAAACTCCACCCAGACGCCGTCGCCGGCATGGTACGCCGTGACGTTCTTGAACCCCGTCACGACCGGCGCGAAGCGGTACGCTAGGTAGATCAGCTTCTTCAGCGTGTGGTCGTCCGCCGCCTCGCCCGAGAGGCGCACCACGTTGTCGAAGCACGTGTGGCCCCAGTCGTAGATAATGAAGAGCGAGAGCAGCCCGGCGCCCACCGAGTCCAGCCACCAGATGTTCGCCCGGTAGCCGATGACTGGGAACAGTAGCGACAGCGTGTTGAAGATGACGTCGGTCTTGCAGTCCTGCACCAACGCCTGCACCTGCGATGTCTTGATCGATCGGCATCCCAGCCCGATGATGCCTTTGATGACGACGGTGGCCACCAGCGCGCCGATGGCCGCCCAGCTGAGGATCTCGGCCTTGTGGTGCGGCGGCATGAGACGTGATACAGACTCCTGCAAGATCTGCAGGAACGAAATGACCATGATGATGGAGAAGACCAGGATCCCAAGCGGTTCCAGCCGCCGCCTGCCAACGGGGAAGCGTCTGCGCAGCGCATTAAGCCGCCACAGGACGAGTCGGTTCGTCGACCACACGATGAGGGTGCACAGTAGATCAAGTGCCGAGTCTACGAGCGAAGCGACCAGCGACAAAGACCCCGTCGTGAAGACAGCAAACGCCTTGCCAACCAGCAGCAAAATATTCGCAATGACATTGACGTTGATGGCCAGCTTTGCCTGCCGACTCGCCTTCCGCCTCTTTGTCTTCTCCTCCTCGGGAAGAAGCTCACCGATATTACCCGCCACGCGCTGTATACCGCCGCTCCGTTCCTGGTCGCCGTCGTGGTCTGGATCTGGATTCATGGACTCGAGGACGTCGTCGGCGATGGCCATGACGACGGCGTCGACCTCGAGCCAATCGTTGAGACGCTCATTCTGCGCGGTGTAGAAGGCGCGTAGCTTCTTGTTCTTGATATTCTTCAGAGCCGCGTCTTCCTTGCGATATTTCTCGAGCCCATCTCTGTCGATGCCGTGGAGGAGGGCGCGCTTGAGCTCCATGCGACGGGTGTCTTCCAGCGCCGTGCGGGCCGCATCTTGGAACTGGAAGATCCGGGGTCTTTGCTTACGGCCTACATCACGGCCGTTCGGCGAGTAGCCCGTCTCGAGGTCACGGGGATGGTCTCGCTTGTCCTGCTCATCGTGCGTCGAGCGGTACTTGGGGACATCGCCGGTGGATAAGAGTCGCTTGCCGACCATTTCGGATCTGGTTTGGTTTGAGGTGTCAACGAATACGATGAAGAAATGTTCAATAACTCTAGATTTTACCTGCTCACTGAGCGATGGAGTTTTGTTGTTTGAGGTCCCGGCATGCCGGGGCGCATATGACGTATTTGCTGATCGCGATCGACAGATACCAACCAAGCTTATGCACGTTCCCGCCCAAGCTCGACGCGATCAGTCGACGGGAATAAACAATGACAGGACGCAGGATGAGGAAAAGAGGGGCTGTTTTCTGATGATTCACATCATGGCTTGAGCTGTTTGCCAGGTATTGACGGAAAATGTTTGAGCTGAATCCACTGTAAGCCTGTCCTTGCATGTCGTCGTCATCACCAACCTTGTTCGGCACCAGCGTTCCGGTATCATCAGTCTTGGCAGGGCCTCAACCTCGGTTGCTGGACCTGATTTGACATAACGAGAAAGGTATAAACCAAGCCGAAGAGACATGAAATGAGATTCCTAGGAGGTCCCAGATTGTATGTAAGGGGGAGGGTGTTCTTTTTCAACTCACCACAGACAACATTCCAATCTCTCTACCAAAACTTGTTCTGGCGGTCCAAGCTTCTAGATGTGCTTCATGAGAATAAACCACACTTTAATTATTTATTCGTTTGAGATTATTTCCTGGAGTGCGCAGAGGTGCCAGTGTCACTAATAGGGATCAAGCGGGTTGAAGTACATGAGATAGTGAATACTTTAGATTATACGCACGTCTGGAGGTAATTATTGCCGATCAGTCTAGTCTAGCTGCATGATTCTCCTCCTAATTTATCTACTGTTAAAGGTCTCTGAGGTACTAGATGGCGTTCGGGCCGAGCACCTCTACGCACTCAAGGAGATTCAGGAACAACTAGTTGATTCTCATGAAACCAGACCTAGCTTAATCCGTTTGACGTTGTCTCACCCAACAAGACTTATCTAGAAACTTCAAGTGCATTGGCAGAGGACCGCTCTCTCAGCCGCAATTTTCAACTGGTGGGCCGGCCTCAGCAACAGATACTCGAAGCCCAAGCAGCACAACTGGCACTGCGCCTCGAGCAAAGCTCAGCACCCAGCGATCAGAGCTTGAGTAAGGCAATACTATAATGCGCATTTACGGAAGAGTAGCATAGCAAGCAAGATTTTATCACTATAGTGGAAGGTGCACTAGATGGTGTAGGTTTTGCTGTTACACCGGTGTCCTCGCTAGCATGCTGCGTTGCGATGGCTTCAATACCTACATAAGGTGACGCATTCATTCGATTGTGTTTGAATGAGATAACAATCTGGGAACTCCTCATGTATTCTGCTCTCCGGTCTCAAAAGCTACATAAGTCATTCTTTGCTTAGCGACCACCACAACCCAATCCATCAACAACCTCATCCATCAGCCACCTAACCACCAACCACCTAACCATCAACTACCCAACCACTAGCAACCCCATCACAAGCAATCCAACCATCAGCAACATAATCCAACAGTATAATGAGACTCTCTAGACCTAGGAAGTCCACTTGTTGCTGTTGACCCAAGTGACATAGTTGCCGAGTCGGGAGTAAACACCAGCGTAACCAGCTTCAGCACATCCCTGGCCCCAAGACACTAGCCCAATCAGAACTCCAGTAGAGTCAATGATGGGGCCGCCACTGTCACCAGAGCAGGAGTCTTTCCCGCCGGCAGCGAGGCCGGCACAAAACATATTGTCTGTGACGGCCGAGGTCCCATACTCAGCCCGACAGGTAGCACGCGAGACAACGGGGACCGAAACCTTCCTCAGAGTCGCTGGCAGGGTTGAGCCATTCTCGGTCAAGAGACCCCTAATCTACGTGTTAGCACAGTTCTCGTCATTTTCCCGCCAGGGGCCGACATATTCAACGTAGAGAGTCGACATGTTCGGCGCAGAGAGTACGTACCAGCCTGCTACTGTTGTCGTGCTTCCGGCAACGGGATCCGAGCCTTGGACCGGAAGGGTAGCGTAGCCAATGGTCGAGCTTGTCGCGATGGCGGTCGACAAGTGCCAGACAGCGACGTCATTGTTGGTTGTCGACGAACTGTACGAAGGGTGTACAACGATGCTAGAGACTCCGACTTGAGTGCCGCCAGATGCCCAGGTCTAATTCGTTAATTCATAGTTACTTCCAAGGAAGGGAAAGGGAGCTTACAAGGGTTCCTGCGCGGACTTTGACAGTTGAGGCTGCGTAGTCCACAGAGCAATGAGCTGCCGTGAGAACAGTGTAGGCGTTCACCAGCACGCCGCCGCAGAAGTGCGAGCCGCTGTGCGACAGACTGACGATGTAGGGGAACTCGCCAGAGGCAGCCGTGGTTCCGCCTACGATGTTTTCACTACGGTCAGCGAGTCCAAACGGCTTTGTAAGTGCTGCCGCCAGGGACATTGCCGGCATCATAAGGCCGACGGCGAGTGAGAGAATTGGCATCATCGTGAGAGCTGGACAGAGAAGGATGTAAACAATTGTAAGAGGGCAGTTGTTGATGATTTTCCTTTCAAAGAGAGGCAGCATGAATCTGTATTTATATAGTTGAGAACGAAGTATATGGCTTCCACTTGCCTAATCAGTCTTCCAACAACATCGAACAACTGAATGAAAGCCTTATCTAATCTCCTTCTGAATGCGATATGCATAAAGACCTTCCGAAGGTCCGAGGTCAAGCGAACGGGCTGAAAGTAGAAGGCAAGGAATCAACGTGCCGTCGTTGCCGATACAGCTCCTACTTACAGACAAATGCACCGAGTCTCGGAAATAAAACACGCGATCTACCCCGCAACAGCATCGGCGTCTTTCCCACTTGGGGAATGTTTTTCATCATCCACAAATCACATACAAGCAGTCACTATTGATGATACCTTCTATATGGAGCCGGAATACTAAGGCACGCCGGAGAGCCCCTACAAAGAGCAGGTAGTCTATTTGGGTTTAAGCATGTGATGGTCAGGAGGAGGAGCTCAAACATTTTTACGGAGGAAGGTTTCTGATTGCGCCATCCGGATATCTGAGGATACTACAAGGGTCTGCTCCGATAGAATTGCCAAAGGAACTCCGAAAGGAAGCTTGGACTAACCTACTATAGAAACTGGATATAGAGAATGGCAATCATTCCCTGTCAATTGAGAACTTTTTGGAGATACTTGGACCAGTCTTTGCCCTAGTCCCGGCCCTAGGCTCGGCGATAAGCGTTTGTGTGGTGCTGCTCAATCCGTCTCTTGCGGAAGCGCCCGGACCGTATCACACCAGTTCACAAATCATATCGCAGGATTCGTAGTTCTGCTGTAAGGACCAGCATGTCTTATTGGCCCGCTCTGTGGGCCCTTGAGTTACGGCTCACAACTTTAGATCCTATGATACAGTAGGGGACAAAAGTCCCAGTCGATCCACCCCACTAACACCTTCCCTTTATCCAATTATGCATAATAATTCTTCTTTCTTCCTTTATCTTTGTTTTGGATATAGTTTAGAATAACAGCCTATCATAAACAACGAACTTTTGTGTGCTCCGTAATAAGACACAGCTAGGTGTAATGCAAGCTTGCTAGCTATATTCCCCAGCAGTGGAGACTCCAGTATTGACGGGAATTGTTTAAGCGGGATCTACTGTAAGCTATCCTACATGTCCTAGACTCGGCTTTACGGGAGACCAATATTTTCTAGCACACTACGGACTACCAAGAGCTGTTCTGGATGTTCAAGCTCTCATGTGTGCTTCATGCAAACAAACTGCTCGTTATGTATCTGCTTTTAGATCAGTTGTCCTTCCGGGCGTTAAAAAGTGTCGAGTCTCTCCAACATTTTCTATACCCTCATCGCTTTATTTCCCTAATGCGACTTGTCGAGATAGTCCTTGAAGTCCTACGAGAGCTCCACGAAGGGCTGAAAATAAGTTGTCGTTGACAACTGTCTTGCCTTCCTCATCTGCCTCATGTCATACTCAGTCAGCGCAATCGCCGTCTGGAAAGCTATGGCACAAAATAACAAACATCGACAAGGCGGTTTAGATGCGGACGTAAGGTCTTACCGTTTCGGATCTCGCGGCCGTTCCACTCCACTGCTCGCATCTCAGTGCCATAGATGTACTCCTTGGCGTCGGTGCTGAGGCGCATCGACTCGCCCTTCTCGATCGCGAGGTTGTCAATGAATGTCTTCCATACCTGGCGGCACTGGCGGTCGGTAAATTCCGGGTAATACAGCTCCACGAGAATGCGGGAGATGAAGGCGGGAGATGAAGGCGGGAGATGAAGGCGGTTGGTGGTTAAGAACAGGATGCTATCGCGTGAAGGCCACAATGCATTGTAGAAACGTCTAGTTAGCATAGCTCGAGAGCAGATCTCATGAATGATGCTTTCCAGCCGCCAGCTGTGCACGTCTTGCCCACGTCGAGTCTCCTGTGTAGAAGGAAAATCAGGCTGCTTCCCTTACCCTTGATAAAGCCACTTCCACGCGATACTTGGCTTTGGCCTTTTTCTTGGACTTCTCAGAGACACTGCTCCCGTTCCTCACTTCGGGACTCAGCAGGCCCACGAGGCCATCTACACCATCTTTATCGGTCTCTGACTCTACCTCCGTTTTAGCTGGGACATGAGGGTTGGTTTGAGGGTTTGAGGATTTGAGGGTTTGAGGGCTTGGGAGCCAAGCTAGATGCGCCACGTTGTTAAAGAGGAGCCAACGAGGAAGTTGAAAATTGGGACTGATTTCCCTCGGAGATTGAGAGCTAAGGTTTAGATATATTTGTCAAGGCTTCGAGGAATCACAACATACTTGTCCGCATGAACGGCAAGGTCATACTACCGTCGCACTTTCACTGTGGAGCTACAGTTTTGAGATCGCTGTCTCCCGGCAGCGACGTGTATTCCTTGGGCGACATCTTGCGACACAACGTCGACGGGCTGGAAAGAGAGGACATAGATGATCATGGCGGAAGTTCTCCGGGCCCGCGGCATCTTCAGCTACCGAATGGTAATTTTTGAGAAAGTCGCCATAATTGCCCCTTTAATATCATTCAACGATAGAACCTACAAGAAATTCGAGGACGACATCCAAAATATCAGCGCGAAAGCGTCTACGACGCGCTCCATTGTTTCCAGAGCTCTAGTGCTGAAGTCCATCACACGGCACACTCGGGTACAGTTAGAAAGACTGGATCGGAATTTTGGTGTTGGTTTGCAAGGAGATGCGAGGAATTGTGCGGAGATGCAGTATTAAGCCTCGAGGATTGAGAGGGAACTACATCATGCCTAGGTTGAGAGGCAGGAACTC
Source organism: Neonectria neomacrospora (assembly GCA_013756995.1). Classification (NCBI taxonomy): domain Eukaryota; kingdom Fungi; phylum Ascomycota; class Sordariomycetes; order Hypocreales; family Nectriaceae; genus Neonectria; species Neonectria neomacrospora. The sequence goes on along the minus strand of JABSTB010001473.1, from coordinate 8,340 downwards.
ATCGAAGCGGTCGCTAGGTGAAGGAACTTACCTCGCGACTTGGGTTTATGCTGGAGTAGTAGGGATAGGAATTGACAGGTGACGGACAGACGAGCATAACTCGATGAGAAGTTCCGTGATTCGATTTGATCCTAATATTTAGTGTGAACGGGAGCAGCTACACCAAGAGAGTTGATGACCCAGTCAAAAAGCATACCGTAGATGACGAAATACCTTGTCGACGGCATTTCCCGGAGCTCGATTCATCTTGAGGTCTCCTTCGACAGTGACAGAGTGCGTATGCCTCAGGATGGTGGAGAAATACCTGGCAGATCTGATTCAGGTGCTGAGGACTGTGGGTTCAAGGTCTTTTGGACGACGGGCCGGTGGGCGTCTTTGCCGACGCGAGGTGTCATTTTCGGAGACGTTGCAGATAACCAATCTCGGCTCTGGGACCGAGGCATTGTATCGCGATCCGTTTCAGACGTAGAATAGTAGTCTAGACATACCATGAAATCCACCCAAGTGCGCAGAAGTGCCAGTGACGTTATTATCTCCACATAAATCCTGCCACCATCCAGTGCCTCAAAGAGTTCGAAAATCAGGCAAACTGAGGGGATAAAACGTGGGATTAATCTTGGCATGCAACTGTCGTAGTATTAATGTACTGCTGCGCCAAGTCACTGTGGGTATCCAGATCCCGCCAAGACCCGCTCGATCGCGCGAACGGTTAGTGAAGCCCGATCTGGATGAGCCTCATTGCCCCGCCTTCAACGACACTTCTCGAGGAGCCGATAGATACTATTTTCGTGGTACTTTATTGGATTATCTTCTTGGTTCATTTTAATTAGTAGGCAGCCCGTAAATTATAAGCTATCTTTGCATCTTAACTACTGGGAAGTTGATGTCGTCAATTGACGATGCCCGGGCTCTCAGCTCTAGCGGCCATTCGGATTGGTTGAGAATGCCGGTTCCTCAGCGGTCCGCTAGATTCACTTGCAGCGGGCGGCACTTGTGTCGTAAACACCTCCCCCCGTATTACTCTTTTTCTGTTTCGCAGGTTGAAGCTATCCCCCATATCTCCCTCGCTGCCGCCCTTGTTTTCGCCCTTGATCTCGCGAGGGAAGGCATCATCGGCCATCCCTTTCCCACCTTTGACGCGTGCGAAGCCGCGCTTCACGGAGCTGCCAAAGCTGCCTCCATCGTCCTCGCAGCCCACTCGAAGATGCCAATCGCAACGACGCCAAAACGAGTGGTCTGGCGATGCTCGAAGGGCAAGATATACAATCCCGGATCAAGCGAAGATACACACGCAAGCAGGCGCCGGAAATCGAACTCTCAATCGACTAGCTGTGGCTTCCGAATTTCTGCTACGTGACAGACCGACGACGAGGCTTAGATAACACCGTGGCCAGAGGGCATCTCGGTCCACCGCACACAACACAACCGCCCGATTCGAGGGCTCGCTGTCCATTCGGAACATCGCAAGCAGACAGCAGACTTGCCACCTTATACGGGCTACGGTGTACCTGTTCGTAAGGCAGGGCGACCAGGAAACCTTCTTTCGAGGAACTTACCATACCGCGGGCGAAGAGCCACAGGGCCGGAAAGTGCTCTTTCCGGGCTCAGTAGCAGCAACAGCACGGCGGCAGCCACAGTGTTGGCTGAGGTCGCTCTCGCCCTTTCACCCTCCTCCACAACGCCACCAGGGAGCGCCTCGTTCCCGTTTGCAGCGCAAGTGCCGCTGTCTAAAGGGACCTTGTACGGATACTCACGTAAGCTCGGCGCTTTACTGCCCGATAGATTATATGTAAGCACCCTAAACGCATCACCTTCCCCTTCATGCCACCGGCCATCCACTACAATAAGTGACCAAGGCTAAAGGGCAGCGCACCAAGATACACGCGCATGTTTACGCACTGATGCCACATCAATCCGTTCCAATGCAGCGAAAGGCCCCTCATTCACTTATCGCCACGACGCCACGAGGACGACGACGCCGCCATTCTCGCCGACTACATCGCAAACATGCGAGAGAATAGTGACGCAGACGACATACTTGGCCGAGTGGCAAGCAATGGCCGTGAACTTGGTGGCACTGACTGTTAGAGTGGGACCCCACGTCTCCCGTGCCGATCCAAAGCATCAGTGTATTATGTTATTAACTCCTCTATAGGGTCCCAGCAACCTCAACCAGTACAGCCACTCAAGGCGATCAAGCTCCAAGACGGGGCGGAGACTTTTGACTTGACGGAGGACGAGACTGTTAGTACCTCCCTCGACCAATCCAGCCAGTACGGCCACTCATGAGTGACCGTCCTGGCTGAGGCGATCAAGCTTCAGGACGGGACGGAGATGAAGATGGGACGGAGAATGAGACCGGGCTTCTGCGGTGCTTCGGGTGTCGCGGAGGATGGCGTGGAATCATCGGGAAGAGCTGGGGCACCCACCCATGCATGTTCCATCTACAGCAGGCTCGTCATCTTATCCGGGTTACGATTTAACTATTCGTACAGTAAGGGAAGACGAAACTCAAACTCGGGTCGAATCATCTCAACCTACTCCCCCTTTAGGTCGGCGTTCCGCGCGACGCAACTGACGTACAACCTGCTCGACGGTGCCGACACTAGTACGCCACGACCTACCTCTCACCAGGGCAATACCGCCGAGTCAGTCCATCTAGGGTCTCGCGACATTTATAAAGAGAACATAGCGCCCCCCGATGCCAGTGAGCATGAAAAATACGCGAAGGAGGTCAAAGCCTTGAAGGCCGAGAGCACTCTACAACACCGCATGCAGACTGCAAACTGCTGGGCAAGAAAATGAGATGCCACGTTACAGCAGTCCGGCAGGATGGAACAGGCTCGCCGCCGAGCGCAGATGTGACACAGCAGCAGCGGTACTATAGACGATGGCCATGGCCGTGACGATGATGACGAAAACCACGAACAGCGACGACGAGGCCGCCTCTGCCAATATAACAAATATTGCCATACAAACCCTTCGCCTAGCCAAAGTCGGCGCGACCCATGTTGCCCTCGTCGCCGCAACGACGCGTCAGCATAACAGCTCATGACAGTATCGCAGCCTGGCGTCACCGTTACGGACATCATGTCAGGGTACCCGCAATACGACAGAAATACGAAACAGTGGTACTACCAGGCCAGAGACTTATGGTACGAACGAAGGCTGAATGACCTGGAAAGAGGCCTAGAACCAAGGTGTAAACCTATTAAATGTCATTCCGAAAGCAAGTCGGTAAATGTCGCAGCAAACATGCAGCAGAAGCAGCAGCAGGTGGACAGGCGGCGGAGGAGGACGAGGAGGAGGAGCTCCTTGATTAGGAGCATTGAAGGGAATGGTGTATACATATACCTAGTGTGTGAATATAGTTGATTCTTAGTGTGCATTCAACCGGGAGCAGCAGGAATAGCAGGGTGGAGAGGAGGTGGTGGAGGTGAAGGACCAGAACCCCAACCAGCCACAGGGTAGAGTCGCAGCACCAGTTCTGCAGAAATAGGCCTGCTAATTCCCATCGATTGTCACTGTGCAGATTTCCCTTTCAAACCAACCGCACATTGTTGTGTCGCGTTTTCTACGTTTTCAAGCGGGCTGTGAGACTGCTAAGAGCCCTCAGTAGCTTCTACATGCCATCAGTATTGAAGGGATTGAGATCTTACGCTGTGGACAGCCGGAGGTAGGAAGATGAAGAGTTAACTAAGTGCGACACAACATAGTTAGGTGCTTTGCGACAAACATTTAATTCTTCTGGGCACTGTAGAATCAGCTTTCAAGGTGGACGGGTCTGATTCGACCGGCGACGACATCTCGAGGTGAGACCAGAACGAGGTCAGGAGAGCGCAAAAAGGAGTTAACACTCACCGTTCTTGGGACTCTCTCATGACGAAACAAGGTATAGGTTTCACGGTAAGGCCTAGTGGCGCGCACAATAGGGATAGCTTCGGTCGTATCAACAGTATTGTGTATTATATACCTATATATCTAAGGCTAGCCGAATACGCTGCTTGACGAAACACGGCGGGCGACACCGGGACCTGGCAACAACATATTGACTCACGAAGCAGTCCGCCTCTGCCACAAGGAGACAACTAGTGCAAAATGGACCAAGTGGTCCTCACCCGTTCACCAGCGACCCGGTCGTCGCCGCGTGCTCTCTGACTAGTGAGGCATTCCGCGCAATTCCTCTCACCCACTGGGGATTGTAGCTATTACTCACAAACTGATGCAGAACAGCCCGACGCCCCTCCAGGAGAGATGCAACGTCTTCCACGAATGCTGCCGTGCCCTTGATTCAATTGTGACTAAATAGGGGTCTGACCGAACCCGACTCTTCACCGAGTCACTTGCACAAGAGGTCCTCAGTCTCTGGGGCGGGATCAACACCGGATAGACTCACCCACTCTTCTACGACGAGATGTTCTCAGACGAAGAAGCACAAACTGGACAACTGTCATCGGAGCACGGGATGGACTTCTCCGGCAGCGACAGAGACGACCATGACGCGAACTAGGTTGTCGATAATGAAACCAGGCACATTCTCGTTACCTCTTGGAGCACATCATTCCCTGCTCTGCTTAAGTCACACCTTGATTAAGTTGAAGCTAAACATGACTAAAAGGTTTTAGCAGACTAACTCATCCAGCTCTAGAAGTGAATTGGCAAGACAGACAACTTCCACAAATATATCCTCTGCAGTATCGGAGATAATAAAGCCGCGCGAGACCTCGAAGCACGCCGACGGAAATTTCGCCAGAACCTTCAACGACATCCTCAAGGGAGCCAGGACGAAACGGCCTCCGGCCCAAGCAAAGGAACAGGCAAGACCCCCTAAAACTCGAACGTGCGCACCCAGGCCAAGGAGGATAACAAAGTGCCTCGTCAGACGCAACTCTCTACTATCAAAATTTTCCTCTTTAGTAAGTATCTTTAAAGACCCACTCGGTGGCCCGTCTCGCAATAAGCCCAGCTTCGAGTTATGTCAAACTAGATCAGTTTATATAATATATTCATTCACTATATAGGCGGTAAGCTAATACTCTATTAAATTCTGTTATAAATCTTAATTTTCTTAATTAGTAGGAAGAGGAGGAAGAATTAGAAAATAAGATAGAGGTACTTAGGGATGCTAAGCTCTGGCAATGCCTTAAATAAAGAAGAGCCTTCTAAGATCCTGTTAAAACTCCTTATAAAAGGAATAATGGACTACTATATACCCTAGCTAGTCGCACTGGCGGTACTCCTAGAATGTTAACTCCTATAACAGTTATCCGATAGAAATATAGCTACATATTTCTTGAGCCAAGTCGTGCCAAAATGGCCGACTTTAAGGGCCATGCCAACTTACATATGAAGCTGAACAAGACGGTTGGAAATCACTGTGGTCGCCAGTGAGGATGACATAGAAGAACCATCTCCTGGCCAGTTATCTCTTCGGTTTCTCAAGTCCCTTCTTGCACTGGACGAGGGTACACGCACTACAGACTTTGACGTCGAATGCCGCCGGAACCAATTCTTGTTCCATGGTAACTTTTTGTCAACCACAGCATCTTCAGTGCGTACCCAGCTTTGATCCCAATATCTACTCAGACTTCATTGTGAAGCGTGACTTTGGCAAGCAATGTCATCGCAACATGCAGCACAGGCTTCTGTTGCTGCACTTTCTCCCATGGTGCCAGGGGCTCATCGCCGACAACAAATTCATCCTGGACCTATGCCGCGATGGCCTCCCCGACACAGCCAACGCAGCCATTGCGGAGGAGGTCTAACAGATTCTTAAGCCATACATTCGCCAGGGGACTTTCACTGCTACTGGAAGATCTGTGCTTATCTTGTCAATTACGATGCTACGTTTACTAATCACAATGGACTCCCGTTTTTCTTTCTCCGTGTTCTTTACATTGGTCCCAAATTTTTCAACCTCACCGCGGTCGAGGACGACTTGAACAATGACAAGCCAGACGCGTCAGAGGGAGAGCTGGCGCCTCTGGAGCATGACGGAAAAGTGCACCAGACTGGCGGGATCGCGCGGAGGACAATGTTGTGGATTATTTCCATCTTCGCAATGTGCGGGTGGCGAGGACTGACCCCTTAGGATCGCCTGGTCGGAGTTAAGGTGGTAGTGGATGAAGATCGAAGCTGAAGCACCAAGAATGTAACGAGAGGACAAGAGGAAGAAAGTTGTTGGGAGGTGCGGGAAGATGTATTTGGGATTCGATGGCAATGATGTCGCGAGCCAGCTCCTTAGAGAAGGCGTGTTGTCGCTCAGTCGGAAACTGGAGGGCAGCGTCGTCGAAGGCCCGGAGAGATGCGTGGAAGACGCCGAGTTTATCGTTGAAGATGTCGAGTCTGGGTGCCCGTATGCCCTGGATTTTGGCAGCTATGTTGGTCGGGGCCCGGATGGCGCCGCTGGAGGCGGAGAGTTGACAATGTACTGATTGTCATCGCGCTCGTGGTGTCGCCGTTCTCGGGGCAGCTCGGGGCAGCCCAGGGCAGTCCGGGAGCCTGCTGAGGTTTCGTAGATGTTGTCCCGGGCGCCTTCGAGGAAGAAATCTCTGGCACGGCCAAAGAGGTTGGATGGAGTGCGTAGCCTGAGATTAAAGCGGAATGCGCCTGGTACACAGGCCATGGCGATGTTGGGGGCGACTTTTTGTCTATGAAGGCTTTGGTTGTAATGTGGACAGGCTCTTTAACAGCAGCAGCTGAAGGAGTGATCGGGGGAAATGGGTTATGGCTGGAATGATTTCTTCCAGTCATCGACTTATCTTAACTCTTTGCTTAGATATTCGGTTTCCTTCACCTCCTACTGGCATCCAACACTGGCGGCTTCAAGGGAAAAGCTCGATGCTTCCTTCCGACGCACACGCCGATCAGCCCGTCATCCTCCTTGTCTCCTTATTTCCGCCGGTTCTGCCAACGCTGTTTTATTCAGGTCTTCCTCCTTCTCCACCGCCTCCCCACTCTGCTGCTATTCCTGCTACTCCTAGCTGAATCCACACAAATAGGCAGCTGTATTGCGCACGCTGACTAGGTAGTATGTATGCCACCTCCTCCTCACCATATCTAATCAACGAGATCCTAACCCGCATGTCACACGACACCAGTGACTTCAAGAGGAAAGATCCATGATTTCTCCCGGTACCTGAATTTTCCTCCATCCTCCCAACCTCAGTATATCATCACAACACCACCCGCCGATCAACCCGTCATCATCTCCTTCGTTTCTGCATCCCTGCTGGCCCTATACACTGCAAAAGGTCAGCCAAGCAAGATCGTCTCATCTAAAAACCAAGACCGAACGGACATCCTCTGTCATCGATAACCTAGAACGAGAGGATTCATTCATATCTCCGGGCATAAACCTTCCATGCCATTTGGATCCTCTGCTGGAATCCTCGAGATGCCCTCTGGTACAACAACCTTACCAGGCACTTTCTGTAAGACACAGACTATAGGATAGTCAGTTTAGGGCATAATGTTTAGGTTATGGGATCGGTTCAGCTATAGTACAAGTCCATTAACTCGGGTCCATGGCATACTTTATCCTTGAAGCGGAATTTGTGATCCTACACGCTCCCTCGCATCTAAGATAAGCTTCAACGCTTGACCTCCCGTTTCCAGGTCTCTCCAGATCAACCGGCATCCAGCCCCATCCGCACCATTGTTCCTGTTTCGTCGTGTTTCCATTGTAACGTGGGTAGCACGCCCGTAACGGTGAGATTGGGCTGCGGTATTGTGCCAGAAGTGCAAGGAGCCTGAAAGCCGGCAAGGCGAAGAGCTCGAGAGTCGGTAGGGCCGCTGTGGCCAAGTTCATAGAGCTCGGAAGGCCAGCAGACTCGTCAGGGCACCGATGTGGTTGGGAGGAAGGCGGGGGAGGTTATCGTCAACAAGGCCTAAGGGGTCACTAAATCCTCCGCTTTATTTTCCAGGTCCGAAACCATTGGTAGGCAAAAACTGCCTAGCGAGCTCCTGTGAAATCCTTCAAATTGAACTGGCTGAGTCACAAAATGAGACGAACTCAGTCCCTGAGAGACTCGGCGATTCGGAGTTCCATTATGGATCGTCAGGACCCGTGGGTTCCAGTTTGGGCCCAACGTGAGTCGGCTAAGAACGATGCCGAGTGCTGGCCCTTGACGAAGGAAATAAAACCGCTGTAACCGACACGTCTCCAGGCCGCCCCTTGACCTCACGCCCTCTAGCATTTTCAATGGCAAAAATGCACACAACTTGATCCTGCTATGAGCCCGTCAGTGGGTTTCAATAACGCGAATTGGAGGACATAGAGGGCATTAGCAATGTCGATTAGGACCTGAAAGACCCAGGAGAGCAACGCGCTGCTAGATC
>JABSTB010001468.1:0-15060 GCA_013756995.1 Neonectria neomacrospora | reverse complement strand
CCCCCCCCCCCCCCCCCGCGTTGTTTAGCTCTAGCCTGGTCAATGGCTCGGATGAGCGATGCCAGGCTCCTGAGAGGACGACGAGCCCAGATACCGTCTCCACCGAAGTGAGGAATCATGCCTGGCGCATGAGGTACCTCCAAGTTCACCGGACGGGTTGGAGCCGCCATCTACTCCCTACTCCCTACTCCCTACTACTGACTACCTACTACTTACTCTCTTCTTTAATAAACCGCTTCCCTTTCCCATCCTCGCCTCTTATCTCGTCTCTCTCCCGTCTCTGGTCTCTGGGATACTCGCCTCGACTTCACCCTTCCTTGCCTCTCCCACTCTCGCCCTCGCCCTCGCGATGCCATCTGCCGCTTCGGCACACGTTGTCTCTGTCCAGGCATCAAAATCTCTGGCCAACGCCAGGTCGTCTCCCAGCTCGCCGGAAATCATTGACATTCGCGGTGAACATGTCGAATTCAACCTGAAGGGGGAGGTCGTCTCCAGCTTCAACCCAGAAGAGGGTCCCCGGAAGCTTCCCACCCTCCTCTTGTACAACGAGAGGGGCTTGCAGCTGTTTGAGGAGGTACCATCTTCTCATCGCCAAGTCCCTCGACACCATGGCTCATGCTTGCACAGATCACCTATTTGGATGAATACTACCTGACCAACTATGAGATCGAGGTTCTGAAGAAAGCAGCCGCGGATATCGCAAGGCGTGTTCCGGAAGGGTCAATGCTCATTGAACTAGGCAGCGGGTTGGTCTACTCCCGGAAATCTACTGATTGATTTCTGACAGAGGGTTGCAGGAACCTTCGCAAGGTGTGCCTAGTGCTGCAGGCATTTGAGGACCTCCAAAAGCCCATTCAGTACTTTGCCCTGGACTTGTCTCGTAAAGAGCTAGAGCGTACTCTGGCCCAGGTCCCTGACTTCAAGTACGTCTCGTGTCACGGCCTCCTGGGCACCTATGACGACGGAAGGGAGTGGCTGAAACATCCCTCCGTGGTTGGACGCTCCAAGTGCATTCTTCACCTAGGCTCTAGTATCGGTACGTTCCTCCCGGTCCGCCACGCACCACGGTTACTAAATCAGCATTCCACCAGGCAATTTCCATCGTGATGAAGCTGCCGACTTCTTGGGAGGTTTTGCAGACGTCCTCCAGCCTTCCGACACTTTGCTTGTTGGCGTTGACTCATGCTGCGACTCCGCTAAGGTCTAGTAAGTGAGGTGAGCCCTTCAGTTGCTATCATCACTAACAAGCCAATAGTCATGCGTATAATGGTGAGCTATCTCAATAGGGATGCCAAGAATGTTCAAAGCTGACATGTTTCCGGCCTAGATGAGCAGGGTCTCACTCACAAGTAAGCTGATTCCGGTCTGGCTTCCTCATTTAGCCACTCACATGTTATGCAGGTTCGTCCTCAACGGCCTCTCCTACGCAAACGAGCTCTTTGGAGAAGAAGTGTTCGATGTGGACAACTGGAGAGTAATAGGCGAATACGTATACGATGAAGAGGGAGGTCGCCACCAGGCGTTTGTCGCTCCTATCCGCAGCACTGAAGTTCTGGGATCGACGATATTGCCCCACGAGCGGATCGGAATCGAGCAGAGCCTGAAGTACTCCAAGGCGGAAACCGAGAGGCTTTGGGCCGCGGCCGGTCTCACCGAGATTGGGCGTTGGACTCGGGAAGAAGAGTATGGTGAGTCAAACGCAGCGTGACCAGCTTCCTTACCCCAAACTATCGATTTCCCCGACGGGATTGGGCATGGAGTCGCATTACCCCGCGGTTCTCGACGAGCTTTGCAGACCGTTAAGGGAGGGCTGCATGTTCGTATTTCCCAATGCAGCCCGGTGTGTGTGCAGTGTAACCGAGACATATTCGGTCATGTGGGGGTTGCAAGTCGAGGCCGAGTATAGGGTATAGAGGCTAACCGGTTGGATCTACAGGGCTTCACATGCTGCAGAAATCGAGTATGCCGTTTAGCCTGGTCCCATCGCTCTACGCATCTGGGCCGCTGCCACCTATCAAGGAATGGGAGGCGTTATGGACGGCCTGGGATGTGGTGACGAAGGGCATGCTTACGAACGAGGAACTCATGGAGAAGCCGATCAAGTTGCGGAACGCCTGCATCTTCTACTTGGGTCACATCCCGACGTTTCTGGATATCCAAATGACCAAGACTACCCAGGAACCTGCTACCAAGCCGTCGTATTTCTGGTCTATTTTCGAACGCGGAATTGACCCGGACGTCGACAATCCTGAGCACTGCCATGCACACTCGGAGATCCCCAGCGAGTGGCCTCCACTAGAGGAAATTGCCGTGTACCAGGACAACGTTCGCTCCAGGCTTCGAGATTTGTACAAGGATGGCCCAAGCAAGATTCGCCGAGATGTTGCGCGAGGAATCTGGGTCGGCTTTGAGCACGAGGTGATGCACATTGAGACTCTGCTGTACATGATGCTGCAGAGCGATAGGACGCTGCCTCCGCCCCATACCGTGCGCCCCAACTTTGAGAAGCTGGCCAAACAAGCGTATGAGGCGAGGGTCCCCAACGAGTGGTTTGACGTTCCGGAGCAGACCATCACTCTGGGGATGGATGATCCTGAGGACGGAACTGATCTAGAGTGCCATTTTGGGTGGTATGTTTGGAGTCCCGTATGAAATCCGGGAGAAGAAAACTAACGTGGACTCAGGGATAATGAGAAGCCAGCCCGTCAGGCAAAGGTTCACGCTTTCCAAGCTCACGGGCGCCCCATCACCAACGAAGAGGTATGTAAGACCTGTCTAGTCCCAGCAACTTTCCTGACAGTCCCAGTACGCTCAATACCTGTACAACTCCCACGTCGGCCAAATGCCTGCTTCTTGGGCCTCTGAGCCATCCAAAGAAACAAACGGGAGCAGAAGCCTCGACGGCCAGGCGAATGGCTTCAACGGAAACGGTCATTCAAATGGAAACGGAAATGGAAACGGGAATACCACGAAGGAAGTCCCAGACTCTTTCATGGATGGCAAGTTTGTACGAACCGTATATGGCTTCGTGCCTCTCAAGTATGCCCTCGACTGGCCAGTGTTCGCTTCGTACGACGAGCTGGCAGGCTGCGCATCTTGGATGGGCGGAAGGATTCCCACGTTCGAGGAGGCCAAGAGTATTTACTGGCATGTCAACAAGCAGAAGAGGGCAGAGGCAGAGCGTACGCTCGGGAAGACGGTTCCTGCAGTCAACGGGTAGGGATGCCCTTTCCTATATACGTCTCACAGAGTGGAGGTGCTAATCCGTCAATAGTCATCTCGTCAACAACGGAGTGGAGGAGACTCCGCCATCTCAAACCCCCGCCTCGGCCGAGGACAGCTCCTCTGAGCTATTCCTCGACCTCGCCGGCGCCAATGTCGGCTTCCGCCACTGGCGCCCAGTGGCGGTGACGGCCCGCGGCAACAAGCTGGCGGGCCAGGCGGAGATGGGCGGCGTGTGGGAGTGGACCAGCTCGACGCTGTCTCGACACGCCGAGTTCGAGCCCATGACGCTGTACCCGGCGTACACGGCCGACTTCTTCGACGGCAAGCACAACGTCGTGCTGGGCGGTTCGTGGGCCACGCACCCGCGCATCGCGGGCCGCAAAAGCTTCGTGAACTGGTATCAGCGCAACTACCCCTATGCGTGGACCGGTGCCAGGCTGGTGCGGGACGTTTGAGGTGCGGGACTTTCGTTAAGGGGGGTTGATGCTCTTCTAGTTGTTTCGTTCGAACGGCAACAAAGGCGCGATGTGATATTGGCACTGGGTCGACGGGCAAATTGGCTTGGGGACTAGGTTGACAGGGGGGTTTCAACGCCAAAAGTAGTGGTTCTCGGTTCACGAGGTTTGTTTTGAGTATTTCGACTATTGAGATAAGATGGTGTCAGGCAAACGATTTTGGCCATCTTGAAAGATGTAGGAAGCAGAGTTAATTTCTTCAGACTGGCAAAAGATGGGTCCTTGAACCCAATTCCACAGTCCTTGGCTATCAAAAGATTCTCCAACTTCTACTTTGGTGACTTCCCATGTTTTGATGTCCGTGAGCTTCTAATGTAGGGGTGGCAAACACATGTTCTTGGAGTAGTTAGTCCCCTGGTGTCGCGGTATTCCATCTCCATCAAGCCCCTTGCCCTTCACAAGATTCGCTTGTGACTTCATATCCTGGCTTCTTTAGGAGCCTTGCCTTTCGGAGTTCAAGGCTCTTTTTCGCGACGCAGCATGTTCCCTCGGGTATGATGGTTTCTAGGCGAGTGTCGACTCAACGTGAGGAAGGGGTCCATAAGCCGTGACGAACCATCCTGGGCGGGCTGAAGAGGCATCGGAGCTCATGTCACAAGGCCCTCAGCCCACAGATGGGCGCGGCGCTATATTTTTAGGGCAGAGGCCACTCAACCGTTCAGACTACCGTAGATGTCGAGAAGCTGTTCAAAGACGTAGCCGGGCAGCTTGATACCGTTCTCAGTGATGAGTTTGGAGATGTAATCCGGAGGCTGTGAGTAGTGTTGTTAGCTAGCTTGTCATTGAAAAAGTAGTAGTAGGAGAACATACAGTAAAATCAACAGCATCGGAAGGCTGCTTGCTCTTAGAATCAACGGAAAAGTCAAGGATGTCCTGCTTGAAGCCAATATCACGCTGGTCCATGACGAACTTGCGGGCGAACTTGTGGGTCTCGACAGCAACGTAGAAGGGCACCTTAGCCTCGGAGGCCAGCTTCGCGATCTGTAGGGTGCCCATGCGGGAGATGATACCGCCGTTAGAGGTAACAGCCTCGGCGCCGACGATGACCATGTTGACCTGGCGCAAGAGGCCCATGACGTAGGCGACAGAGGCTTCGGAGATCTCGGCAACGGGGATGCCCTTGTCGCGGAGCTCGCGGACGACGCGGTCGCTCTCCTCGACGCGGGTCTCCTCGCGGACGTAGATGACCTTGAACTTTGCAGCACCGATGTTCTGAACAGCGCGCTCGAGGATGCCGACGACGGAGCGGGAGGCACCGTGAGTCAGGATGCATTGGCCCTCGCGGATGAAGCGCCAGCCGGAGTCGGCGATGCCATCGCGGGCGGCGTTGGCGCGGGCGGCGAACAGGCGGCCGTTGGCGAGAAGGTGCTTCTGCACGGCGTCGAAGCTGCCGTCCTGCTGGCGAAGCGAGGAGACGAGGTACTGCAGGAAGAGGTCGGTACCGGCGGATAGCGGCACGGGGTTTGTGACGGAGGCCTTGAGGCGGTCGGAGTGGACCTTGACGGTGTCGAGCGTCTCGAAGACGGTGGTGGAGGGCGTGGAGCCGAGGAGGGCGATGAGGGATTCGATGGCGGCGACGGGCTTTGTGAGGTGGGGGTCGTCGGCGAGAAGGCTGCGGTACGTGGCGACGATGCTAAGGCGGAGTGTTAGAGAGCAAGCTGCGGGTAAATTGCAAAGGGCTGGTAACGAACTCGAAGTCGGAAGTAGTGGGCTGAGAGGGCGCCGCTTGTTGCTCAGCGGCGGCAGCTACAAGAGAGTTAGCTCGGCCGGAACAGGGAATTGGGGAGGGGCTGCTAACGCGTTGGAGAGATTGTGGCCATGGCTAGTAGCGAGAGTGCACACTAAAGCAAGGAAGAGCGGGTGGCGGAGTGTGGTTGTAGTTGGTGATGATGATATTCCCAGGTTCTGTTTTGGTAGAGGGGGGTTTTTTTACGTTGGTGAGTCAGTCGGTCGTGTACCTTTGGCGGGGTCACGCCGTGCTGTGTTCCGGTGTGGGTTGGAAGCGGGGCCGAAAAGCGGGTGGAGGGGAAGGAAGTACACTGCAAGGACCCGGCTGTCTAGTCGATGTGTTTTAATTCTTACCGCCATATAAATAAATAGATCAGGTACAGCTTACCGGTTCGCAATGACGACTGCGTTGCGTCTTCGCTTTTGCAGTGCAGTATAGAGTTGGACAATGGATTACAATTAGCATCTTATTAAAAGTAGCTTCGTCCCCTGTTTGAAGTCGGAAAGGTGAGGGCAACTGTCTGTAAATGTAACAGAATGTGAGAGAGAACCAATGAGATGGCTCAGTCCTTGCCCATGGTCTGTACACCTACCTAGTAAACTTGCCCCCTCATCCTATTGAATCGCATCATGACGGATCGTGGGCGAGTCAAGCTACCCCGGTCGTTTCTGGCTGCTTTTGCTACCCTGAAGCCAGCCAGCCAAGACGGCCCCCAAACCTGGACCCTTGAGTGGCCCCGCTCCTTCCATCTGTCCCTTCCGCTTCCGTCTGCCCCTCCGCCAAGAGCCATGCCCCTCCACGACGACGTCCTCTTCTAGATACCTTCAACATACATCATCGCTACCACAACCGTAACGACGACGACGACGATAACGATTGCCTCAACCTCGACCTCTCACCTAAACCAGCATCTACACCTGTTCATCGTCCTCCTTCACTCCTCATTACATCTCCGCAGTCCCCCGCAATGGAGCTCCTCGACCCCGCCACAGGCACTCCCCTCCCCAACGACGCCATCCAGCGTGTCCTCTTCATCGCCAACGCCGTCCACGTCTACAACATCCCGCCCCTGGCCTCCACCAAGGGCCACAACGCCGCCGGCTGGACCGCCGACCCCAAGCGCCACATCTTCACCGCCCGCCTGCGCATCGTCGAGACCGCCTACGAATCCGCCGACGCCGACACCAAGCTCAAGGTCGACGCCGTCCTCGAAGACTCCTCCACCGGCCAGCTCTTCGCCGCCGCCCCCTACACCGCCCCGGCCATCGTCGAGCCCGTCCTCGACAGCAGCCGCTTCTTCGCCCTGACCGTGCGGGATCCCCAGGGCCGCCGCGCCACTCTCGGCATCGGCTTCGAGGAGCGCAGCGAGGCCTTCGACCTGTCCATTGCCCTACAGGAGGCACGCAAGGCCCTTGGCTGGGAGGGCGGGCCGAGCAAGCTTGCCTCGGACCAGGAGGAGGAGGACAAGCGCGACTACAGCCTCAAGGACGGCGAGACCATCACCGTCAGCTTCGGCGGCTCCAAGTTCGGCCGTCGCAAGGCCCAGCCCGCCTCGTCAAGCTCTGCCTCTGCCTCGGGCTCTGGAAACCTGCAGTCGTTTGCGTTGCCTCCCCCACCGCCTGGGCCCTCTGGCGGTGGCTTCTCGTTGCCGCCGCCGCCCAGCGCCCAGGTTGTCAAGAAGCAGCAGCAGTCGGCCAAAGAGCTAGGATTTGACGATGGCCAATTTGGAGAGTTTGCGTAGAATAAAGCAGTTCATAACACCCAGCCAAGATGGCTGCAGCGTACATACACAAAATATCTTGGATCACCCGACGACTGGATTCGGGGGTTGGTATCACGTTAATAATGACATAAAATAATGATGGTAATGATTTCTCGAGTTTTGATACGGACGGTTGATTGCATTCTTCCAGCAAATAGCAGCTATGTTAGTTCATTACAAACGCCGGGCCCTTCCAACCTTTGTGTTTCTTGTTTGCTCGTGTCTTCGGCCATGCAGTCTGGATGTACAAAAGTTACTCACGTCTCCGGCCACGCGGTCGGGATGCACGGAAGACTGAGCCGCCTGGCCCTGAAGCCGGCATCGAACCACGGCATTGAATCATGGTCCGCGCCATCCGCCTTCTGGATCACCTCACCATTGATGTACTCGCGGCTCATCTCATGGTTATACACCGGCTCCTCACGCTCCTCCATCACCGTGTCCAGGGTCTCTCCGGTATCTGAAGGCTCCTGCTGACACCATTGATGATCCGAGAGCTGCTGGTTATCTTCAAAGTAGCCATGCGGCACAAAATCCGCAGAAGTGGCATTGAGAGGCGTAGTTGGCGTCGGCATGCCGCAGGAGATAGGTGACATGGCGCTGTACACTGAAGGCGTCTCCGGCATAGAGCTATCCACGAAGCTTGGCCCGTGGCAACCAGCCCATGCCAAATTCTCACGGCTCTGGAGCTCGACGTACAGCTCGCCAAGTCGAACGAAGATTGCCCTTTCCTGCTCGACCGCCTGGTTGATCTTGGACCTCAGGAGGCCAAGATATTTTCGCAGGCGGCGGCGCTCCTTGCCTGCCTCAAGGCTCTGATGCTGGGCCTCTGCCAGGGAGTATTGTTTCATGAGGTCCGCTGCTCTGGCTGCCTGTAGCTGAAGCGAGGCGGAAAGATATGCTCGCTCCGTATACAGGTTCTCGTAAGGACGCGGCGAGAAGACGGGGTTGTTTGGAGCGGGGCCCTGTGTAGTGTCTGAGCGGCTTCTGGAGACGGATGGGCGTTTTCGGTGACGCTTCGTGGCCGAGGGACTGACTGTAGCAGCCCCATGCGACGACTGCGTGGTCTCTGAGACAGTCTCGGATGATTCCGATGGAGGAGCACAGCTCAGCGCCGTGGGATATGTGGCTTCCATCTTTTCCGGGGGCGGTGTAATCCTTGCATCCGTGGGTAGAAGATGTGCTATATCCTGGAGTGTTGGGAAGATGCATTCCATGTTTGGTGTGTATAATGTTTTGATGTCTTTTTCTTGTTGACTTGAGGATGGTTCAGGAGGACCAGACGTTCTCATCGCTGGTAAATATGCCTCGATGAAAGCAGCATCTTCTATCACTGACAAATACCATCGTAGCAACATCTATACTTGGACCGGAGCCTATAGCTTTGTTTTCTGGATGCACCCTCACAAAGCGTATCGCCGACTTCCGAACGCATAGCTTGGCCGGCTGCTTGGGCCTCCTTGCTAGAGTACCACCAACAGGTTGTTCCTGGCGCAGTTGTGATCCGTGCTCTTTTGCCACAGGCAGGATTGAATAGGGGAGGACATAGCACTTGGTATTGTTCAGTTGAGCGGCTGGAAAGTATACTTGGCAATGGCCCAGAGCCCGTAACAGGTTTGGTCACCGGGGCTGCTTCAAAGCAACTCAATGGGACGTGGGGAAAGTGGCGCTGGCGCCAAGGGGCTTGGTGATTGACACGCACGATTGGCTTTCTCCCATGTGCCCCAAGAGACAAATCCGAAGCCGTTCCTCAGATGGCAAACCCGTCGTGCTTGGGTGGATCGTTGAACCGCCAGAGCCCAACATCAATGGCAGCCTTTCGGATCGACGAGACCTCATTGTCGGTGACGGCGCGATCGAGGTCGGCATATCTCACTTCGTCGGGTTCGCCGTCCTTGGCCTTGCCTCGCTTCTTCTTGCCAACGTGAGCAGCCGGGTGGTACTGCTCCATAATATTGACGAAACAGTCGGTCGAGACGTCGTTGGCCAGGAACTTCATGATCTCAGCCCCTTCCGCCTCCTTGCCGGGCATGACCAGGTGTCGCACCAGCAAACCCTTCTTGGCGATGCCGTCGCCGGTGAAGCACAGGTCGCCGACTTGGGCGTGCATGGCTTTGACGCTCTCCCTGGCAGTGGCGGCGTAGTCGTCGGCTTTGAGCAGCCGCTTGGATGTGCTGGGCTCCCACACCTTGAAGTCGGCCAGGTAGATGTCCACCAGGCCATCCATCAGGACCAGAGATGCGGGGGAATCAAAGCTTGACGTATTGTAGACGATGGGCACCCTCAGCCCGCGGTCCCTCGCATGCAGGATGCTCAAAGCCACCTGCGGGACCACATGCTCTGGTGTGACGATGTTGATGTTGTGGACGTTGCCCACCTCCTGCAACTTGATGTACCAGTCCCCCAGCTCCTCTGGCGTCAAGTCCATGCCGTTGCGCTGGTGGGAGATGTCAAAGTTCTGGCAGAAGACGCAGCGCAGGTTACACCCGCTCATGAAGACAGCGCCGCTGCCATGATGTCCCTGGATGCAAGGCTCTGGTAGAAGCTCGCCCGTCAGTCAGTGCTGTACCACGAGGCAAACCCTCTTGACGCAAGGGACAAAGAAGCAAGTGGACCGACCTTCGCCAAAGTGGGGAGCTATCACATTGACCTTGGCCTTGTCCCCGATGAGGCACATGCCAGTGGTCTCGTACCGGTTGACGCCGCATTCGCGCGGGCATAGGTTACATTTGCGCAGGTGGGAGTAGGCTGAAGAGCGTTTCTTGGCAGCATCGCGGGAACTCAGTGTCATGTACCGGGGCACATAGTCATCCAGGAGGAATGGGGGCGCCAGATGCAAGGGTCGACGAAGCCCAAAGCCGACCGCGGAGATAGGCAGTTTGCCTCTTAGACTGCATCGCCTCGGGAGCAGCATCTTGAGCATGTCCCGAGATCGTGACCATTGCCGTCGCTTTGATTGGTGTTGCGTTGAAGTCGTGGAATATGCTGCGTGACGACATATCTATGCCAGTATGCGGCCGAGGGTATGCGATTACAGTAAATATGCACTGAGAGGATCCGAGTGCTCAACGTCTTGAGATGGCATCTCTGTGTTCTCACACGCAGAAGCAAAGAATTATTTATCTTTATTTCAAGTTAATCGAGACGTCCAAACTGATGCTGTTAAACACGCTTTCTTGTTTGAAAAATGAACGTAGCAGTCAACTCCCATGATCCAACCTATTCTCGGACAATGCTTCAATAGATGACGCCCATCTTGTCGAGAGTTCTCCATAATGCAAGCCAACTGACCCCCTTTACTCTTGATAACGGAAAACGTAAACTCAACAAACCACAGAGGACAACGTCTCCCGCAAGTTCTCCCATAACTCCTCCTCGAAGTATAGTTCATCCATTCCATCATCCAGTTTCTCATCACAGTTCCTCATCCAGCTCCTCACCCGGCTCCTCATCCAATCTCTCATCCAATCTCTCATCCAGTTCCAACAAGTGCCGATACTCGACCGGAAGACCAACGCTGAGTTCCTCCATCTTTCCCTTCAACGCCCAGAGTTGTTTCACCATAGCCCGATAGGTCCCTGCATCTCCCTCAGCCAAGTTGGCTTCGTAGAAAGCGAGCTCCTCCTTGTTCCGGCGCAGCTCCGCGTTCTTGACGGCCATGACATCGTCGATCTCAATTCTCTCCCGCTTCAGCCGCCGGTTGGCCACCTCCGTCTCCTTCGCCTGAGCGATTTTCTTCTGGAACTGCTGCTCCCACTCGGACACGCGCTTGGGGAACGTGGGCGTCACGACGGACACCACTGTCGGCCGCTTCTCGATGGTCCGCGTGTGCCCAACCCCTGGGTGCTGCTCGATCGCCGGCAGCACGAAGATGGGCGACTCATGGCCTTTGCCCGCAATTCGGTAGAAGCGTGTGAGCACATCGATGGGTATGATGCCACGGGTGTACCATTCACCGCCGCGCTTCTTCATCCACATGCGCTCGCCGCTCACACCGGCGTTCTTCCAAATCTTTTGCTTCTGCTCGACCTGCGCCTCAGCTTGGTCAAGCTTGCGATGTAGGAACGACGTGACGTCGTCGCCCGCGTTGACGAGGACGTAGCGATCCTGGGGGTATGCGACCTCCCGACCCTTGGACACGCCGTCTGGCCCAGCACGGCGGAGAATCTGGTTGGGAACAATGGCCTCGCCAGCGAGAACATCGAGGGCATTGGCGTAGTCAATCTCAAGCTCGTGCATGCGGGCGACGAGATGCTGGTGGTGCAGCAGCCACTGGCCCAGAAGGGAGTTGCGTGCGCCTGCGAGCTGGTCCGTGTCGTGCTCCTTTTCCGTTGGAAGCATCGACATGAGGCCGCCGGTAGAGCTGTACTCGTGATCGAGAATCTCGAGGCATTCGTTGGCGTGCATTGCCAGAGTGTGGTGCGTCTGGTATGGCCGCCGGGTGCCGCCCTTATTTGCCCAGGGGCCAGAGTCTTGCACTTCAGCCAGAGGGCAGTGGTGTTGTGGGTCTTTGTCAGTCGAATCGACTCGTACAATGTTGGCAATGGCCCAGAGCGGAACGTGATGCGACTCATCATCGTTGTAGTAAGGCTCGTTGAGCTTGTTGAGCCAGTCAAAGGCGTCGTTCTTCCAGAATCCCAGGTTATCCCTATCTCTGTCCTTCTCTCCTACTGCGGCACCGCTTGTCGACGGTGCGAGCTTCCGGATGAGGTTGGTAAGAGAGTGGGCGTGCTGTTTCAGCGCAAGGAGAGTGGGAGCGCGTCCAGCTGAGAGGTACGAGCAGTTGACGTTCCTGAGGAGCCCGATTTCTTCATCCGTGAGCAGACCGCTCTCGGGGATGGTCCAGGAGGAGGCGTAGGCGGTCGCATAGGGGTTGCAGGGTATGTGCAGGGGAACTACATGCTCTTCCTCTTCCTCTTCCTCCATCGTAAAGAGTTCTTGGTGATACTAGTCTTAGGTATAAAGGATAGGCTGGTCTCAATGCCGAGTTACAGTCGCAGGACACACTGGAGAAAATGGGATGAACAAGATAAAGAGAGAATAAAGTATGTTTAAATTAGGATGGGATGGAGGATCTGATTCAGTCTATGAATGGATCCACCCCTTGGTATTAACAAAGACGAATTGTTGGCTTGGGTGGTTGTGCCACGAGCCGGTGGAGGCGGTTACCTACCTATTCAGAGAACAAAGAAACCCGCCTTTGTTGAAAGGACGCGCGCATTCCTGCTGTGTGCATGGGCGCAAACTGTTGCTACCTATTGTTAGAGTTTGAGAATGCGGCCCGGGCTCTTCTTTGAGGTATATTGCAGGGAGAGATGTCCTTTATTCTCAGAGAAGTGTGTTGTCGTGATGGGAAGGCAAACAGTGAGGTCTGGGTTGGGATTCTGGTTACCTCGCTTTGGCAATTGACGAAGCTGGCTCTAGCAATAATAGACTACGAGGTTGAAGTTGGGTCGCTTGCTCAGTGTTTCTTTATTGTGTTTGGGATCACCATGCTTTTAAGGGAATTTGCTTCGTTCACATATTGGCCTAGTTCCAGCTTCAGCCCCTGCTTTTATGTATGAGCACACTGGTACCACGAGAATCCTACAATTATTCCCTTGACCTACCTGGAAAAGACTACATTTTAGTCCGATTGAGATTGACTGCTGCCATAGTAACATTTGTTTTGTTGTTGGGGTCGTGATGATTTTCTTAATAGTTCTAGGGTACGGTCTCGGGTGTCGACGGCGTCTTCCGCATAGCTGCTTTTACATGGTAGAAAATAAGGCGGATATAGCCTAACGGCGATTCTCGTCTTTTGAATCTGGAACATGTACCAGAAGAGAAGCATCCTGTATTAGGTACTCTAGGATGCCTGCTCGTCCACTTGCAAGCCATTGGTTGGCCATGGCCATTTAGATAACTCAAACTTTGCTTTGCTAGGTGGTTCGACCTAGGGAATGCCCCTTTATCGCGAATGTATCATTTCGTTTTGGGAAGAGTGAAACCATGACATAAAACCGAAGATCCGAGGGATTCGAGTTTCTAGCTTAGCGCACGATTCTTTGTTCGGTGTTCACTGGGATGAATCGGCCTAGCCAGCGTTGTTCAAGATGCCTCCCTTGAGGAAATCACTCGGATGAGAGTTTTTACTCATTAGTCGGTACGACGCTTCAAACTGTTCAATGTGAATCACTTTGCAGTTAAGGCTCAGAAAGAGGCGCACCCGTTTGCAAAAACTTCCATCCGTCTCACCTGGGTACGTAGTACTACGAGGAAGTGCTACTGGTTCCTGGAGCAACGTTCCTTGTTGTCAGAAGGGATGACAACGGCACTGCCCTGACCACTGCCGGGCTATGAAACATGCCCATAGGCGGCCTCTAAGGACTTTGACTGGGATTGATATTGAAGCGGATGCGGTTGGCAATGTCTTGTTTGCTATTGAAAGCAAGGATGCAAGCATGTGGACTACACAATTCACGTACAACAATCAAGTTTGTTAGTTTCATCCAAAGAAATCGTAGGTGGAGGAGTATAGCAGGCACGCCTCTACGTGATTCGTACATGACTATCGTGATACTGTACTACCTAGGAGGCCTCGTTTGTGTCGTTTGCGCATCAATACAGACGTCTGTGGAGTTTGGGAAGTTGCACAGGTGTGACATTGTGGCAGTGTCGCAACGTCGCCACGTCGCAGTCTGACCTAGAGAACAGGTAGGATGAGGCCCAATTCGGCCGAGAGTCTCGACTCAGGTCTGGACCGAACGACGAAGGAGGCAACTGGGTTCCTGAGGGTGGTGAGTAAGTGGATAGGTTTGGGGTGTTTTGGAGCGCTTGAGGCAGGAAACCCGTGGTTCTGGGTGAAGCCGCCACGATCTGCTCCTTGCGATAGGATGGGTCAGTGCGTCGGCGGTGGCCGTGGCGTTGTGGCAGGTGACAAGGATCAATTTAAAGAATCTAAGACGAATGAGTGAATGGATGATGCGGCAGGGGTTGGGACTGGTCGACGGGGCAATTGGGTGGAGGAGGGACTGGCCATCTCAGCTGAACCAGCATTTGAACCAGCGTCTGGTGTGGTTTAGCGCCGCATCAAGAGATTGGCGCGTGCATTTTCCGAAGAGAGCTGCACTGCAGCATTGATGGAGGTGGAGGTGCTCTAGCTGCTTCGAGGGATCTCACATCAGGGAGCTGGGGTTGATCGGGGGTCGGGCAGAGACAAGACAGCATCGGGCGGGAATGGCTTTGCTGTAAGTTCATTGTTTAGTTCGCGAGTAGTTTTCGGGTTGGGTACGGAAATTGATCACGGCCACGGCCACGTCCCAAGATGGTTGACGTTGGTGTTGAGCTTAGCGTGGACGCTGGCGTTGACGATGGCGTTGATGGGCAACACCACTACCGTCATAGAGCTCAATCGGAGATTGCTTGGCTGAGGGCAGAGTGAGAGTACGTAGTAGAAACCGTACAAATGGCCTGGCGACGACTATCCCAGATCGACAAGGTGGTTCCGTCATTGAGAAGCTAGAGCATGCCCTACGCGCGAGAGGCGTGTGCGGATGGGCCATGGTCCGGCACTCATGACCGTCGAGGCGTCGGGAATGGCACTTTGGCGCCAAAGTTCTTGCTGGATTGTGATTTTGTACTAATTCAAGTAGGGATGGATTTGTCCACGTAGATCCTCGTCCCCATGTCTCAAGTCCCAAGTAGGGAGGGATAGATGTTTCGGTACATCGACCCGGGTATGTGTTGCTCCGATGAGACGGACACAGACTGGGGGGCTGGGCTTGGCTAAACTCGGCAGACGTCGTGGACTGGGGGCGACTGCATTCCGAGAGGAGTGATCATTGCCC
>JABSTB010001463.1:0-25960 GCA_013756995.1 Neonectria neomacrospora | reverse complement strand
GGCTGACCGGGGGGGTGTGGACGGCAAACAACAAAGGACAAGACAACACGACGAACGAGCGAACGAGAGATATTGGGGATCAGCCGGGTTTAGCGGAGCGGCCTACTCGGCTGGGAATGGATAAACACAAGGCAAAACCGTGTGAGCGTGGGCGAAGAGCACGGACAGAGGAACCAAGAAGAAAGGTACTTCGTCCTTGGCACAAACACCAGATAATCCGAGTCGAAGCCGGATCCCCAAGGCCAACACCACAGCAAACCGCCAGAAACAACCCCGAAGCACCAAGCTCCAACCAAAGGCTGCCCCCAAGCCCCAAGCGGCAACGTGCGACATAGCTACCCGGTCCTGCGAGCGAGGGTGCGTCGGAGCGCGGGTGAGTGGATAAGCGTGGGGAGCCAGGGCCAAGAATAAGTAAGAAAAGGAAAACTGAGGGAAGGGGAAGAAAAGGGTACGTACCACGGCTCTGGCCAAGCCCACCTCACTCCCGCAAGCGAACAAGCCCGGTACCTGTTCTGGCGGGTGGTGACGGGGCCCTGTCCAGTGTGCCCGTCCGCCAGACGAACCCCACCCGGGACCCAATCCCTGACCTTCCAGGCGTCCTTGTGCTTCCTCGTCTGGTTCCGTGAACGTTGAACCAAGCTTAGGCGCGACATGCCGACAGGGATCTAGCGTCCTTGGCCGACAAGCGCGGCTGCAGCCAGGGCCAAGCCAGGACCAGCCACATTGTCTTTTTTCGGGAACTCCATGTGGCTGTGGCCGGTACGTACTCCCCAATCCCCCCTCATTAAACAGAAACATCGAGACACCACGCTTCTATCTGTCGCAAATAATAAGAACGAACGTGATACTAGGTGTATTGAGTCTTTGATTTTAGTATACTGTTCTTGCCATCTCGCATCGAGATAACACCACATTCGTTCATTTCCACGATCGGGAGCCGTTTCCCGTGCCATCGTTCTAACGTTGTGTGATCGTCGCCTCCTCTGCAGGGGGGCCAGGCGCTCGGCCAAACTGCGCATCGGCATTTGTTGCTCAGCAAAGCTCAAATGACGACTCTGCTCGCATAACAAACATAGGAAGCAATTACGTACTTAATGTATTTAGCCCAGGGCTACTGGCATAATCGCTTTTACTTAGGACTACACTTTTGAAATGCTCCCCCGTAATATGTTCTCTGTTAGGTGTATGAACGCAACTCTAGTTGCCACACCGTGTGCGAAAAATTCCCACCACTAGTGCCACAGCCATGAGTCAAAATTCCCAACTAATCTAAATACTGATGCCCCAGGGCGCACTCAAGTCACACGTTCATTCCTAGTAAATCACCACATCTCGGGTTCGCCCAGTTTCACCACGAGGAGCAGAGCCTGCTGTGAGACTTTGCGGATTAATCCTGCCGAGGGCGAGTGGAACCAATAAAACCAGAGCCATTTCGCGGTCTCACTTGCCTCCGACAGCAGCTTGTATTCGTAGACCCATTTAGTTTATTAGGTGTCTTTGTTGAGTGCTTACCCTACAACATGTTAGCGGGGTTCCTATTATGAACTCGGGGGTCCATGTTAGGGCAGTTGTCTTTGTTCTTACCGCCCCCCTAGCCTAGTAGACGAGGAGTACAGGGTACGTATCAGTAACCCCCCTGTGGCGTTCTGTTTCTGGAACTTCGGGTTGAAGAGGGGGATCGATCGGCGCTAATGCACCCAGCACCCCAATCAACATGTGGCGGTGCAAGGCGCTTCAGTCCAGAAATTGTCTTCACAGCCCTAGGGAGGGAGACGCATGACGAGAAACAAGGTAAGAGTTCAAGGAAGACAACACAAATACCAGGAATCCGTCTATTTTCAGAATGCCGGATAAACTCATATGAAGATATGATACTGGGTTTACTGCTTTTTAAGAACAGCCGACGAAATCCCGCACTGGCGTTTCAGGAATGCATTTTCCTAAGAAGCCCTGATTGCCTAAATGCTAAGCCCGCATTTAATGGTCTCATGTCGCCCGACATTGACGGATAATCTTGCAAACTGTATCCGCCATCCCACAATAGGAAGCTGGCTTGATCAATTTGATGTTTGTCCGCCCAGAGACTGCCGCGGTTGCGTCGTATTCTTTATAGGGCAGCCGAACTGGTTGCTTCCCGAATCTTCTCTCTGAGGCCGTGCATATTTCACGTGGCAGGCGGCAGAGCGGAGGCCAGAGCGGAGGCAAGGCGGATATGTCCGTCGCGGACGATGGACAAATGTGGGGTCGCGCAGCTGTGCCCCACTCCAGTTTTTCTCCGCGCCTCCACCGAAGAGAGCCGTGACTCTGCCCGTCAAGACGTCGTCACCCGGACAAGAAAGAAAATAAACACCACGTCACCATGGATCCGACTCTTCTCATCGGAGACATCGTGGAGCGCGACGCCGGCGAGAAGAAACCCGTCGTGTTCTCCGACCAACCCACCTCGTCTACCGGGTTCCCGCAGCACAAACGCCGATGGAGGTCTTCCGCCTTCAAGCAACAGCGCGCCGCCCAGGCAGCCGGAGAAGAACCCACCGCTCGACCCAGGCAGCAGAGACCACCCCCAGCAACCCAATCTCAAGATGCCTCTGATCAGGCGGACTTTGCGGCGGCCGAGAAGAATCGCATCGACCGAGAAAACCGTCAGAAGCTCGCCAGCATGAGCCCCGCAGAGATCGCCGAAGCGCAAGAGGATATCATGAACGGCTTGAATCCTGCCCTCATTCAAAAACTTCTTCAACGGGCCAATATCGAAGAGACCTCTGGTCCTTCTCCTTTCGACCCGCCACCTTCCGAGGCTCCCGAAATAGTACAACCCCCACCCGAAATCAAGATCGAGGATACATCGAAGTCAGGTACCAAGACCGAAGCGCAAGACTCTCGGTCACCAAAGCCAGTCCCTGAGGAGACTGCTACATCGACCAAGAATATCGCAGACGACTACGACGAAGACCAAGCACCGGCCCAGATACCGCCTGATATATTCCCGATTACCGATCTACCGAAGACGACGCACTTCCCGGTGCCTCCATCCCTTCCTGACCTCGATCCCTCCGATCCGAACTTCCTCGCCACACTCCACGAGAAGTACTTTCCCAACCTGCCCGCCGACCCGAGCAAACTCGCGTGGATGGCACCAATCCCTACCAAGGACAGCCCGGCAGATAAGGATTCTCCATACTACCCACACCCCGAGATTACAATTTCGGCATTGAGGTTCGACTTTCAAGGCCGGTTCCTGTCTCCACGGGTCAGTCGATCCATTCCATCCTCCAAAGGCTTGCATCACCACGGTGAGGCTCCAGAAGCCGCGGGGTACACCGTCGCCGAGCTTGCGCACCTTGCCCGGAGTGCAGTCCCGGCTCAGCGATGTATGGCGTTTCAGACGCTGGGGAGGATCCTTTACCGCTTGGGTAACGGCGAGTGGGGGAAAACCATAGACGACCCCATTGCCATGGGTGTGTGGAATTCAGTCAAGCAGGGACGGGTTTTGCAGACTCTAACGGAGGCTGCCATGAACGAAGGCGGGCATAGAGGGAGTCGTGCATTTGCAACTGAAGCCTTGTGGCTGTTTGAAAAGGGGGGCTGGAGAGAGCAGTTCCAGGGACGGTAGGGAGCGGGAGTTAATATGTGCAGAGGGTGTATGGCAATGGTAGTTATTCCTGTCTATTATCCACAACTGACCGTAACATGTTGGGGGCGGTCGACGGTTACCGCTCAGGATTGCACACTGGGCACCATTGGTTAGGGGCGCTTATCACTGTTGCGAAGCTGGGCGAGAAAGGCGACCATTGAGCGCTTGAGTAAATCAAGGCAAGCCGAACCAAGGGAGACGCGATGGATGAGCATCTCATAGAGGCCCGAATGGCGCTTGTTGTTCAAAATTGCGGGAGCCAGTGTGGCTTAGGGCAACGGGCTTGAAATGCAATGAATGGCGTTGGGCCTGCCCAGCCGTAGACTGGTATATGAACCGAACGGAATCTGGCAAGGCGCATCAGGTCCCCAGCATCAAGGACGAAGACATGGGCGAGTTGCGAGAGCTGGTAGGTGGCATCAACATCACCTAATCAGTCGGCATCCAACTAAGAAGTGGTTTCCCCACAGCATCAGGACGCTGCTGCCAACAAACTGCAGCACACGTCGAGTAGCCCGTGTAGCACAGTTAGATGGCCCAATCACGATAGGACAGATCAATGGTCGGGTCAGATGATCAATGATAAGGTGCAATCCACTGGGAGCAAATCGGAGTGAGTCTGACCGCTCTCCCTGGTGTCAGCTCTGACACGCGCCCAACTTGAAGGGAGAACAAATGGAAGCTTGGTACGATTCAGCGCCAGGCGAGAGAGGGGTCAGTGGTGTGGTAGGCAAGGTTTTTATGCACTTGGGCCTGGTGGCGAGATTGAGTTGACTTTTGCTGTTTTGCAACCCATCAGGCATCATCAGACGGGGGAGTCGTTTCTGATGTTATAGCCATACAACATGGCTTATTAAATCGGGCTGTCGGTTGCTTCGGATTTCTCTAAATTCGGTTGTCAAGTCCCAACAAGGGACAACACACATCCATTGCCTTGGAAATGCCATCAGCAAGACCCAAGCCCCACAGACGCACGGGGAGGGCCCCACGACCCTTGTGGCTGAAAAGGGCATAGCCCGGGATCAGGCATCGATTTACGTTGGCGGACGGAGGCAACCGACGGGCAAGATACAGCGGCAATTGGGCCTGCGGCCGCTGTTCGAAGCCCCTTGGAGGTCCCCGGAGGTCCCTAGGGCGTTATGGGCGTTATGGGCGCTTCAGTGACCTTTCATTCGCCTCGAGGCTGAGTCACGGAGGGACACAGAGCGCACAGGGTTCCATTATACCGCCCACGGTCCGTTCACGAGGTACTGTCCACCGGCCCAGCAAAGCAAAGTGTGGCGCGTGCGCCTCCCAGTGAAGGAAAAAAAAAAAGAACAAAAAACATCAACCCGCCCTTCGCCCCTCGCAGCCACGCTCTTCTCCTCTTGTTTCCCTCCAGCCCACAGCATCACGGCCCTGCCGCGCCAATTCCCCCTTCCCTCCCCTTTGGGTGCTTGCCGTCTTCCTTCAAACTTCTCCCGGCATCTGTTCTTCCTGTTTTTCTCCTTCCGCAAGTCCAGGCTTTGCATTCCGCCAGAACAACGATCCCTCGTGACGTTTTTGAACGTTGACGTTGACGTTCCGCTTTGCGCTGCTCGCCTCGCTCACCACCACCTTGTTGCTCAGCGACGACTTTTTCAACTCCCTCCGCCGCCCGACGACAACCCATCCCCGGACAACCAGATTTTGCAACGTGCCCGAGTCTCTCAAGCCGTACTCTCGACAACTTCGTTGCGAAGTCACAATCCGGCCGCTTTCAAGCCTGCCCTTCGCCCCTGCCAACCTCAGATCCGCCCTTGGGTACCGAGCCTAATCGCTTCGCGCCCATCGACAAGGTCTGCCTGTCCAGGAGAAAGTGCCAAAAACGACCTCCCTCCCAAGAACATTTGACCCCCCCGACCACAAACAAGACCCGCAAGACACGAGATACTGTGACTTTCACTAGCCATGGCGTCTCCGCTGCAGTTTGCCTACCGAACCCAGAAGACCATCGGTGTCTTTGACGCCGCGCCCGTCTATGAGCCTCTCGCTGGGTTCACCAAGCCCGAGGGCAACCTCCGGTGCTGTGCCTACTCCCCCTGTGGCCGCTACTTCGGCTGGGCCTCTCCCGAGACCGTCAGCGTCGTCGACGCCTCCACCGGCCACGAGGTCCTCTCCCTACCCCTCCTCAACGTCTACGAGCTCGCCTTCTCCCCCCGCGGCACCTTTGTCATCACCTGGGAGCGCCCGGGCAAGGACGAGGCCGGCGATGCGACCAAGAACCTAAAGGTCTGGCGCGTCGTCGAGGAGGGCGTTGCTGCCGCCGAGAAAGAGCCGCTGGCTCGGTTCGTCCAGAAGCAGCAGGGAGGCTGGAATCTCCAGTACACCGCCGATGAGAAGTACTGTGCTCGCCTCGTTACCAACGAGGTTCAGTTCTATGAGAGCCACGATCTCGTCAAGGTGTGGAACAAGCTCCGAGTTGAGGGTGCTACTAACTACGCCCTCGCTCCTGGCAGCCATAACCACGCTGTCGCCGTTTTTGTCCCTGAGCGCAAGGTTAGTGACTTTCTCATCCGCCACAATTCGTTCACTCGTTCACTCCTTCATTCATTCACCCAACCTATATAGGCTATATACTAACAATCCATCAAGGGTCAACCCGCTGCCGTCAAGGTCTTCAACGTCCCCCTTTTCAATGCCCCCATCTCCCAGAAGACCTTCTTCAAGGGTGACAAGGTCCAGTTGAAGTGGAACAAGCAAGGTTCCAGCCTGCTAGTTCTTGCGCAGACCGATGTCGATCGCTCCGGCAAGAGCTACTATGGCGAGACTACGCTGTATCTGCTCAGCACCACTGGCGCATTCGATGCTCGTGTGACCCTGGATAAGGAGGGCCCCATCCACGATGTTTCGTGGTCTCCAAACTCGAAAGAGTTCGGAGTTGTGTACGGTTATATGCCGGCCAAGGCCACCATCTTTAACCACCGGGCTGTTGCGACGCACACGTTCCCCCTGGCTCCCCGAAACACAATCATCTTCTCGCCGACCGGCCGGTTCGTCTTGGTCGCCGGCTTTGGCAACCTTGCTGGCCAAATCGACGTCTACGATCTCGAGAAGGACTTCCGCAAGGTCACCACCATTGAGAGCGGAAACCCCAGTGTATGCGAGTGGAGCCCCGATAGCCGCTACATCATGACTTGCACCACCTCGCCGCGACTCCGTGTGGACAACGGTATCAAGCTGTGGCACGTTAGCGGAGGCATCATGTACAATGAAGACATGGTTGAGCTGTATCACGTTACCTGGCGTCCGAATCCCCCGGATAAGGTTGTCAGCGGTGACCCGCTCACTCCCATCCCATCGGCGCACTTGTCGGCCACGACTTACCTGGGATCGGTCAAGACCCCTAGCAAGCCGGCGGGTGCGTACCGTCCTCCCGGTGCACGTGGATTGGCCACGCCTCTTCACTTCAAGCGCGAGGACGAGGGCGGTGCTGCTCACCTTGTGAGCAACGGGACTCCTAACATTGGTCCCAACGGCTTCGGCCGTCCGCGCCGCGCCGTCCCCGGAGCTGACTTTGCCGACGCAGCCCCTGGGGGTGGGAAGACCGTCCCTGGAGCTGAGCCCATTGGCGATGAAAACTCGTCCAAGGCAAAGAACAAGAAGAAGCGCAACAAGAAGGCCAACCAGGGCGAGGGTCGGCCTCAGGGCGCCCAGGGCGAGCCCAACGGCGGAGCCAGCTTGGTGCCTCCTCCCCGGGAGTTTGGAGCTGGTTCCGGAAGTGAAGGCCGCAGCCCCGAGCGACGAGGACCCGGCGGTAACAACGCCCACCCCAGGAGCCAGTCTCGAAACAACGGCGCTCGCAGCCGCAGCAACACGCAGCGCGGAAATGGTAACGCCAATGGAAATGGAAATGGAAACGGAAACGCCAACTTCGTCCCTCAGCAGGGTGCTCCCCCCGGCCTCGATCAGAACCCCAATGCGAAGAAGATCCGCAGCCTTCAGAAGAAGGTCCGCGCCATTGAGGACCTGGAGATGCGCCATGCCGGCGGCGAGAAGCTGGAGGACACTCAGCTTAAGAAGATTCACACCAAGTCCTCCGTGCTTAAGGAGCTGGATCAGTTGGAGAAGGAGAACTGATGGCGGAACCTGCCGCTGGCTTTCATGTAACCCCGGGAAGAATTTCGGATGATCCATCTGGGCACTCTCCTTGCGGGGAACCTGCATGATAGGAATTGGGAAGAGACTGGATTGGGACAGCGATTACAATGAGCGTACGACGCTGCGTCTACTTTCAGACGTCCTCGTTGGACAAGGCACACGGTGTAAATGAGCTGGAGTCATATACCTCGCCACTGGCCGGGTCAAGGTTGGATGGAAGGCCAATATGGGAGGCGAGGACGCCGACAACTGGGTTCGCGCGGCGAATTAGTGCGCCCATGGGTGAATGGTGGATAGAAAAAGACAAATGAATGACTACTATAATCCAAGAGCTCTGCTGTGAATGTCTCGTGTGACATGGGTCTACCCGGTGCAATACAAGTGGTTGTTAATATAGAAGGTATGCAGTCCCTTTCATCGAAGATAGGGGGCACTCGCTCCTTTGTTGCTCTGCGACTTACCCTATAGTTTGGCACAAAATTCCAGGCGAGGGGCATCGATAGCTTTGCTATGGCTATGTCTTGTGAAGGTCGGTCCTAATTGACATCAAGTTTGATATACTCGACCGAGGCAGCTTTAAATGACACGTGGTGGTGTTTTGGTGGAAGCTTGTAACATGTACTCGTATCATTTGATCCATCCTTCAAAGCTTGAAAGACAATATCGTCAAAGTAAAGTATGTACTAGTCATGGGTGTAACGAACGACAAAGCTCAAATCAGTGGAGCCCACCTAGCTGAAGGATATCATTTCGACTCGCACATTGACTCCAAGGTTCTCTATTGGTGAAAATAACTTGGTTCTCAGCGAGCATGGCTGATGTGAGATTTCTACACTGGTCATGCCGTCAACGGAAGCAATGATAAGTTTCACCGTCGATCGCCAGCACGGAGTAGAAGCCGGGATGACGGCACAGAAGTCACCGGTGGAAGACACAATAGTCTCACGGCGGCACGAATCGGGCGTTGATCCCCTATCGTTCGCACAGAAAAGTTGAAAACCCATATTGGTATTCCCCACTCCACGACTCATCGTCTTACTTGTTCCCCCCGAGTCATGGAGCGATTTATGTCCAAGCTTCGATAATCGCGGATCCGATCACCCAAGCCACCAAATGCCAGGATGTTTTGAGCTGGGGTTGCGTCCCGGCCGAAAACGGCTTTTCGGCACCGAGTCGGTGGGAGCGATCGGCGGCTGACGCGCAAAAGTGTGATGACGCCATAGGGTTCGTTTTCGTCTGAGAAGTTCAAGGTTGGATCCCTTAGGTCAGTCCTCTAAGGTTGATCTCTTTCGGTGTTAGTTTTCTAAGATTAATTGCCTAAGACCATTTTAAGCGTTTCTGTGACGGGAATCCAGATGTTATGGAGCCCTGGGCCACGCTCGTGCCGATGGATGCTTGTGCGAGCTGCTTCACACGTCTCCTCACAATGAACATAAGAAGACATATAATAAAGCCAATTATAATCCTAACCTAAGACGTAGCCCTATCCTGAACACGAACAATAATAGCCAACCTCAACTAACCTCAACTATTGATTTTTTTTCTTTCCTTTTTATACGCGATGAAAGAGAATATGGGGAGGCATTGCATGCAGCCGACCTCGGCATGAGCTGGTCAGCCCCTCACCTGCCGCCATCCGCGTTGAAGGTTGCGGCGACATGTTGGTGCGAAGTAATCTACACCAACAAGTATGATCAGTGAACTGAATTCACGTGAAATATCCCTGGCGATATCGTCCCCCGGCAAGGTCCCGCCTCTTGACTCACAGAGGAACCGCAATCTCAACATCCCAGCCTAGGGATCAAGGATTTTACCGCCCCCTATCCGTGGGGCTGAAGATTTCCTGAGATGCCCTCCACTCCCGATCCACTTTGCGCCACCGGCTCCAATGATTAATGTCCGGCGCTATGCCCGCCGCCAAGTGCAACAATAGCCCCTAGTGAGTCGTACACTCAACTGTGTGAGTGTGTGAGTGTGTGAGCGAGTGACTGTTCGGCATCGGTGCCGCATCGGTCGGTCTAACCGTATAAGAGGCCGGGGTCCTTGTTGAAGGACCCAGCTAACTCAGCGCCAAGGAATTGTTCTTATCACTGCTCCGGTCCCAGTTGTTTCTGGTCTGACGGACGTCCTGAATGTCTTTGTCCTGTGCTATTTTCTCTCTGCAATCGAGGGCAGCGAGTCGTTCGTAACGGTAAATCCTTGCGCATTCGACTGTCGCCTTCCCTCGAGTCGGTCCATAAGGTAGCGAAACACCAACGACTCGAACATCGCAACGCGACACACCCACCGCCCATGTCTGACGATCCCGAAAAGGCGTCAGCCGCCGTCCGCGCTGAAACGTCGTCTTCCTCTTCCTCATCGACCGAGTCACCCGTCTTGGAACCCATCAAGACCGCCGACACGCAACGTAGTCGCCGCAGCTTTGCGACCCGGCGTTCGCATGACTCCGACATATTTGAGGCTCTGGAACATGCCCTCACCCCGGATGTCGAGACGGTGGCTGAGCGCGAGGCCCGCGAACCCATCACATACACCAAGACCGGCACTAGTATAGCGAGTGTCGCTTCCCGGCCGCCCGACTTCGAGGTCATCTTCGAGGAGGGCGACCTAGAGAACCCTAGAAACTGGTCACTGCTGTACCGCTCCTGGATCACCTTTTCCGTCTCATTCTCAACGTGGGTTATCGTTCTGTACAGCACCTGTTACACAGCGTCCCTTCCAGGTTTGAAACAGGAGTTCGGCTCATCCACGACCAGCGTGACTCTGGGATTGACCACCTATCTGCTTGGTCTCGCCACAGGAAGTCTTGTCGTTGCCCCCATGAGCGAGCTTTATGGCCGTCAACCCGTGTACCTGGTCTGCTTGACCATCTGGACATTGCTCATCATTCCGTGTGCCCTGGCGACTTCGTTAACAGAGATTCTTGTCGTGAGATTCGTGGGGTAAGATATGGTAACTGTCCCAGTGAAGAGAAACCCAGCTAACGACGGCCGTCTTCTAGAGCTCTCTTTGGCGCCGCCATGATCTCCAACAGCCCCGGAAGTATCGTCGATATTGCCGATCCAGAATATTTGGCCCTTGCTATGAGCTTATGGAGTATAGCTCCCTTGAATGGACCATCCCTCGGACCCGTCATCGGAGGATTCGTCTACCAATATTTAGGCTGGCGATGGGATAACTGGATCGTCCTAATTCTTGGAGCAACAAGTTTGGCCTGTTTAGCCACGTGCAAAGAGACGTATCATCCTGCAATTCTCAAGCGAAAGGCTGCCCGGATGCGCAAGCAATCCGGAGACAACCGTTTTTGGTGCCAATACGACGCCAGAATATCTTCTTTTCATCTCATGAAGGTCAACTTGAGCCGTCCTTTCGTTCTCTTTGCGACCGAACCCATCTTGTGGTTTTTGAACATCTGGTGAGTTGCAACATACCCGCATCGGATCTCATACCTTTGGCCTCTAATTCGTTTGCAGGATTTCCGTGATTTACGGCATCTTGTACCTCTGCTTTGTCGCCTACCCCATCGTTTTCTCGCAACATCGTGGATGGAATCCAGGCATGTCGGGTCTTTCGTTCGTAGGCATCGGAGTAGGAACAATGTGCGCTATCATCGCAGAACCCCTAATGAGAAAGATCATCAACTCTCAGCCTCGTGATCCAGACACTGGCCGCGTTTTGCCGGAATCCACAGCTCTGATTATGGCGTTGGGATCAATCCTTACTCCGATCGGCCAGCTCGTCTTCTCGTGGACCTGTCTCCCGAGCTCCATCCACTGGGCAATCCCGATTGCCTTTGGCATCCCTTTTGGTGCTGGAAACACGCTCAGCTTCATATACGGCGCCAACTACATCGCCGGCACCTACTCCATCTATGCCGCCAGTGCTCTGGCTGGCAACGCCGTGATTCGAAGCATCTTCGGAGCCGTGCTGCCTCTGGCTGGGCCCAAGATGTATGAGGTGTTGACACCCCAGTGGGCAGGTACTCTCCTAGGCCTGCTCGAAGTGGCCATGATTCCGATTCCCTTCGTCTTCTGGCGGTACGGATCCAAGATTCGTGCGAAGAGCCCGACCATCCGGCAACTGCGCGAGGATCAGGACAGAATCGATGCGAAGCGGGCCAAGTACCAGAAGAGGCTCGAGAGGAAGAGGGAGAAGGATGATGAAGGTGGTGACACGAGCGAGGGAGGAGTTTTGGAAAGAGCGGCGGATCCTTCGGAGAAGACGGCTGGGTCTAAGGCACTCGAGGGGTAATCAGGGGCCTCCCCTGTTTGAGACGGCTGAGACGGATACGGTAGCATTTGGATCGGCGTATAAAAGTGTAATGTTAGTGAGGATACTAAAGTCGTTGCAACTTGGCGAAGAAGCTTGATTGAGTGAGACGGATGTACGGATGGCTAAGAAAGAAGGTTTATGAGGTTCGATTAAAAATGTCGGGTACCTGAGGTGTCAAGGCAGCGGAGTATTTACTCGGGACATAAACAACTTGTACTAATGGCATAAACACACATACCTAATACTAAACATATCCCTAACACTAAAGACCTTAGTGATTTCATAGCATACCTCATACATTAGCCCTTAGGGCATGTGTTATATTCATGTCAGTAGCATAAGTCATTGCCCTAGCAAGACTTAAGCAATAATGGGCAGCTTCCTCAGGCACAAGCCCACGTGAGAGTGACGTCGCACGCAAGCAACCGGAATGCACCCATTCCCCCAGTACCTCCTCCTCGCATCAAAAAAGAAATCGTCCCTCCTAGCAAAAAAAGATTTGCTCAATCCCGATCTTAGGGAGTTTGTATAGGAATAGCCCGATGCGGGGGTCGAACCCGCAACCTTGAGATGTTGTGTACTCATAAGAGTCTCACGCTCTACCGATTGAGCTAACCGGGCCTCGAAACGAGGCTTGTTTGATGAGGTGGCAGCTTGCTATTACGGACCACGAAGGTAGGAGATTTCTTGTCATGGGTCGCGGCTCGATGGCGAATGGCCACTAGAATGGAACTGACCAAAGCTTCCCCAACACCGTACGTTGATGCCGTCTTTCCACTGCCCTCGTGGAGAATCATACTAGTGTCTCGTTTTGAAAGAGATGTAAAACTTCAAATTAATGAATAATGGCGATGAAGTATATGGGAAGTCAGTACCGAGGACAAGAACAATGGAACGGCACATATCGGACAGCACCTCAGTGACGGGCCGCGCCGTCTTTACGGCCCCAACCGGGTCCGGACCCGAAATGGTCTAAGGCTATGGGAAAGAGATTGATAAGTAGAAAGAAAGGTCCGGCGAATTAAATAGTACGTGGGCTAACAAGGGAAGCAAAAGTATTAGACTGAAAGCAATACTAGTTGCTGCGACGGCTTTTTCACATCCAGCAAGGCAAAAGAAGGGGCGTTGGCTAAAAAGTAGTAAAATTCATGCAAGGATAAAAGCATGCCGGTTGATTGCTTTAAGTACCTAGGCGACGCCGGGAGCTATCATACCCACTGTCATTAAACCCCAGAATTTAGAAATTCCGACCACTATGCTACTTGTAGGATAGAGGATCTTGGTCGACACGATCATTTGCCTTGTTGCTGGCGCCATATGTTTCCGGGAAGGGGTGTTTTTCAGCTCTCTTGAAGTTGCGAAGTGCATGGTCGCTTCTCTGTTTCTTGGCATGGTAAATTGAACCTCGAAGAGCCACTGTGAGCTCCTTATCAGAGTGTCCATGTTGAATACAGCGTGTGAAGAACTTGTTCCAAGATACCTTAGAGTTTCCGCGACGAATCAAGGCATAGGCGTCACGTCTCTCAACGTATTTGAACGGGTCGCCGCGACCGGTTTGTCCGTAGTAAAATTGCCATAAAGGCTCAACTATTTCAGTCACGAAGACACATCGTCGCTAGTAACCTAGCTAAAGTCTCGCAATAACAGCAGCTTTATCTTGAGACCTTATTTCTTCCTCTAAATAATATTAATTTAGGTTAGTAGTTAGGGTAGTAGGGTATAGTGTTTAGGTTAGGGCTAGAGTTCAGGTTAAGGTTAGGATCAGCCTTGGGATATATCCCTTGTTATAGGTGTGACTTGTGTTTTGGGCCCTGTTATAGAGCTCCGGATAGTCACAGTTCGCAGCATCTACTGCGTAGTTGTGGCCCTCCATTCGCCGAGCCGCAAGCATTCAATTCTGGACAAGCGCAGCTTACCACTAGCAAGCCAACGGCCAAGCAGAACAGAGTAATCAAACCTTGACACTCAGTTTGCGCAGCCTCTTGGGAGCAAATTGTTGGCAATCAGGCTGGGAGTCTACTACACATCATTCCCCATATCATTTGCTTCATTCTCAAGCCCGCTATCAGTTATCCTTCACCTTCACCCTTCAGTCTACTTCTCCAGCCCATGCACAAACACAAACAAAACAAAACACAAAAAAACGCCGCTACCTGCTGACATCTGGCCACCAGCTGCAAGAAGCCGCATCTGCTGCCCCATGGCAACACTCGCGCAGTTTTTCTATAGTGTTTGCAGTGAAAATTCGCATGCAACTTGTCGACAGACAAAGGCACGCAAAACAAACACAACACAGGAGTATATATAATTCTCTCCTCCCCACGGCCTTCTCTTGAAAACCTCTATCTTTATACTTCACTACACCTTCACACTTCATCCTCACAAACCTC
The DNA here is from genome assembly GCA_013756995.1 of Neonectria neomacrospora. Lineage (NCBI taxonomy): Eukaryota > Fungi > Ascomycota > Sordariomycetes > Hypocreales > Nectriaceae > Neonectria > Neonectria neomacrospora. The sequence continues at coordinate 11,545 of JABSTB010001463.1, read as the reverse complement.
TTTATACTCATCATTCTGCGAACAACCAAGACATCTCCCCCAAATCAACCATGGCGGATCCTTCCTAGAAGGAACTAGACATGAGAATCTAAAGTTCTTCCTGTTCTCTATCGCTATTCCCTCGGGCAGCGTCGAAGGACCCACTGCCGTTAGAGATGTGTCTACCACGGATGACAAGGAGGACATCATCCGCTTATACCTCATCGAGCTGGTGAACGGGACCGCCGCACATGTGGATGCCTTTGCGACTGGGCCCTTGAGGACTCCGGGACTTGTCGAGAACGACAACAGCGAATGGACATGAAAGGAGTATCCAAACACGTACATTCAACGTGTTGCCACTGAACTCCGATATATAAGCTTCGACATTGACGTGGCGAAGATCAAGTACCTCTATGGCAAAGAGCATCTCCAAGTCAACTCCAAGATGCCAAGGGGTGTTGCCGTGGCCGACGGCAACATGGTGACGTTTGCTCCCAAGGACGGTGAACTCGCCGACGTCTATTTCAACTTCCTCATCGCCGACGAAGCTCGTTATGTAAAGGAGAGGAGCGGATCATACTACAACATGATAAAACTCTTCCAGTAGGAGCGTCTCCTATAAGTGTCTGGGACACGCCTCTCGAGCTCGCTTAGGGATATCTTGGCCCCGCTGGGCCTGATGTGGGACAACTACGATATTGGTTGGGAGTATAGCGCCGACCTGGGCTAGGCGCCCGGTTTATACGAACCCGACTATGACCTATATAAGAAGGTTAATAAGATTGCCGGGCACACTTGCCGTGGCATCTTCACCATCGAGGATGGTGAAGCACCTGGAATAGACGCCCTGAAGGCGGCCTTTGACAAGAACCCAAACCACCGGCTATAGATGTTATCACCTGAGCTTCTACAATAAGCGGCCTAGGCCCTGCAGTGGACCAGCGACCTTAGCGCCCAGGTCATTCGGTCGATACTGGTCATGATGCAGATTCGGCGCACCATGCGCACCAAAGCCACGCTCCCAACTGGCGAGACGGTGTTCCCCGCGCAGGACCTCCTACCCGCAACAATACACGTGGAGGAGTTTGCTCACGACCAGACGGCTACGGAATACGAGTGGGTCAAAAATGTCGGGAGGGCTTTCTCCGACAAGCTGTTTAACGAGGTCGATGGAGCCAGGGCACCCAAGGAGATACAAAGTCTTCACAAGCCTCAGAATCCACCCTTAGGGTTAGGGATAGGGCGCGGCGTGCAGATGCTGTTCGCAGCCATGGGAGGCGTCTACGTGTCGTGCACCTTTATGCAGACCGAGTACCCGACGTACTGGACCGGCGTTTGGTGCAGCGTGATTGTACTCGTGTCGTTGATGTGGCGGTGGTTTAAAAGACAAAACAACCAAGGCAGATCGGGATGGGGTCGCCATTATGGAGGATGTTGAATTCAGGTATACCCGCCGATGTGCTGTCTCATGCATTTTCAACTATTATAAAATATTACCCTATTATTACTCTTCCTGTGCATGAAAACATCACCATCTTATGTTTCGTGGCCCCGTGAATACTTCTACTTGGCCTCCTCCTGCTTAGTTTCCTTCCCGCCCTCCGGCCACCATATCATACCAGTGACCGTAACGCCTTCACCACCAGGCTGCTTCATACCCTGCGCGTTAACTGTGCCTTTGCCCACCGTGATCTCATCGACGACTTCGAACCCAAACCGCGTGAACTGCTGCGCCGAGTACTTGGTTGTGGCCTCGAGCCAGACGGGCTTGTTGACCTTGCGCGCTTCGTCCAGCAGCTTCATCGTCATGGCCGTGAGTAGCCCCTGCTTGCGGTTTTGCGGCTCCGTCGCTGTGATAAGGACGTAGAAGCAATCGCGAAGATTCGAGCCTGTGATGACTTTTGCCTTGACTTTGTCGACGGCTCCTAGGTAGTCAAACAGGAGGCGCTGATGCGACTGTGAGCTATGGTCTTGGTGTAACTTAGGAGTGACTTACAATCGTAGGCATCAACCCGCCAGACAAGGTCGCCGAGACGCCGGCGGATCGCCAGACGGTCCGGACACCATCGTATTTCTGCCCCGGCTCCGACACGGCCATGATGGAACCCCAGTCGCGGGCCTCGAGGATGAAGCCGCCGCACTCGAAGGCGGACCGGAGGACGGAGCGGAGCATGACCCAGAGTTTCTTGTGGCGCAGCTCATCGCTGGCCTCGAGGAACATCCACGCGAATAGAGGGTCATTGTAGAAGGCCGGGACTGTGATGTCGACGGCCTTCTGTATCGTCTGGGTCCATTCCGCATCTGCAGGTTGACGTTAGCTGTGATCCCCCCTTATGAAGCTGCTGGAACAAGGACAAGCCTTTTCTATGCAAGCCGACCTCGATTTGTGCTCCAGTCGCCATCTTTGGTGGATTGCCAGCAGAAGAGACAGACACGACCGTGGGGAAACGCGTGGTGGTTTTTAGTACAGTTTAGTCTATAGATATGATCAGAGCGTAGCTCGTTGCCACCCCAGCCAGAGTAGTAAGGAGCCGACTAACCGTCCGACCGCAATGTCTGCATCACCCAGTGGTATCAAAGCGGGTAGTTTCAGAAAAGACCGTTCGACCATGTGGGAGAAGTGGAGCGAAATGAAGCTGTGCAACTGGTAGCGACGAGAACTAAGTTGCTACGGAAGGATGTGCTTTTGATGAATTGAGTCATGCCACTGGTCAAGGTACTCAGATCTCCAAAGGATTCAACTCATGAGTATTGACTGTTTGATCAAACCCGGAGCTAAAACGAACCCTTGCCTTGTATGTTTTGTGTTTGCCGGCAGTTCCCTCTGACAATCAACGTCTATACTACGTATGACTACCCCTTGCTGCTGAGAATACACAATGAGACTCCCTGGACTAAGGAAAAAACAACAACGTAAGCGTAATTAAATGAAAGCAAATTGGCGATCCACCGAAGACATGTCATTGCTTTGTTATCCGAGCACCCTTGGAAAGAGTAAGCCCTAGTTTTGTTGCTCAAATCGTTCTTCATTCCAGCAAACATCCACCTGGACGAATGCCTTTTTCGTTCCTCAAGAGGATTCAAGTGTATCAAGTGCCAGGCACAAGAAGAAACTCGAGCTAGGTACATATTATCCTCTTATTCGTAGGTTATCTTTAATTCCATCTTGAAGTCTTCAATCCCTTCTCCTTAATTCTTACAACCGCCAGCGGCCCCGCTTTTACCGGACCCCGGAATCCTCAAGATGTCACCACCAATCTTACTCGCATATTTCCTTCCTCTCGTGCATGCGACCCATATCAACACAAACAAGCGTCCTATTTAATTCATAGCGTAATTGGTTTAGTGGTAAAATTCTCCGTTGCCATTTGAGTAACGTCGGGGAGCCCTGGGTTCGATTCCCAGATTACGCATCGCTACGTCGCCTTCTTCAGAGAGAAGTTGACATTTCTTTTTGCCTTTTGTCCCAATCTCACGATCGCAAACAAGGCTGGTTTTTTTTTATGCTAGGGATATGCTATATAAGGCACCTCTTGAATTCCCAAATTGAGCAACACGAATACGTCTTACTGATGGGGACCTGAGGAGCCTCCCTCTTGCCATGGCTGGCTGAGATGAGCTTCCTCACATTCAGCAGGATCTCGTTCCTGGCGCAGTCACGTCTTAGAATGGTGGTACTACGATAAAGCCCCTTATATTGCAAGTGACCACTGCTTTCAGAGCGATTGTCTTTCACGAAATGTTACGGCCTTGTTAGATCTTTCGCTCCTTATGTTATCATTCACCTACATTTTCGCAGTTGCTGCTGGGGCCGACTGGTGTTCCTTACCAGAGAGCCACACTTGGCAGATGTTAGGAAGATCGAGACAAGCCAAAGGAAAAGCGAGACCACCAGCGCCCCTACACTGGGTCAATGGTAATGATCTAGCCATCACTCTTGTATTACAGAATGGTAGCGGGATGATTGGTGTCAGTCGAGTGTCTCGGCTCATGGTTTCGTAAGGGACAGTCAAGCACCCTGCCTGTCGCCAGGAAGTCCAAGAGACATGATAATCTTTCATTACTGTATCCCACGACTACCAGTTCACTTCAATTTCGTATCCCATATCCTCGCTTGTTTCCTCCTCAGGGGCGGTGTTGTACGTGTCGGTTGGATCAGTGTCAGCCTTGATGGGAGCGGGAGAGGCTTCGACGGTTGTGGCAGACGCACCCCAAGGGCCAGCAAGAAAGCGGAAGCGGAGTCCGCAGAAGTACCCCGGGATTTAACTTCAACGGGAGCGACAGTGTCGGTAGGTGTGCCCTAGGAGTCAACAGCAGAGCTGATGGGAGCGGAAGCGATTGCGGTAGTAGAAGATCAAGTATTGTCAATGACTTCGGTTGCCTTTCCTTTCCCTTTCCCTTGGCCGGAAACCCTCAGTAGGAACAGCTCCGCCAAACCAACAGGAACAACCTTGTCAACACCAGCAGGAATCGTCTTGTCGGCGGAGCTATCAAGTGTCTTCTGGGGGATGAGGCGGAACACCATACCGGCGACAGCCTTGGCATCCTTCTTCATGACCAGCTACGTTGCCAGCCCCAATCAGTGTTCGCCGGTGACCTTTTCAGCTGTCATTGGGAATCGTTGCTTCTCTGCTCGCCGGAACTCCGCACGTTTACTAGCAGATGCCTCATTGTAGGATAGAGAATCTCAGTCGACACCATCGTTCGCCTAAATGATACTATTCTAACTAAGACGCCGTTTTCTCGGCCACCGATCGCCCCTTTAATTATATTATGCTCTAATATCTAACCTCACCTCATTTAACCTAACCTAACCTAACCTGACCTAACCTAAGGCCCTACCCCCATATCTCATTCAAGCTTCTAGTGTTCCACGATCATCGGGCACGCTATGGCTCAGGACACCAGGCTCTTCAATAAGAAAGAAAGATTGTGATGTTTTTTGGGCTTCCTGATGAGGACACCGGTTTTTTTTTCCCTTACACACCCGCTAGCTACACAGCGATCGTTGCTGAGGGCTTAGCCATGCGTGTATTTACTGTATCCCCTCGAGCATCATCTTGCTCTGCCTTCAACTCCCTCCGTACCACAATGAAGTCATCATAAGACCTGTATGTCCTGCCTTGGTTAGCAGTCACAACCCGGATCCTGTCAAACTTGGATATCGTGAGTATTGGGACCCTTTGTTCAAGGAACACGGGGCCTAAAGGCATGATACTATACACCAGGAGTTGCCATCTCACCGCAGAGGAAACACGACACAGGGAGGAATTGGAATGCTCGCCTCGCTGCGTTTTGATGAGACTCTCACCGCAATCACCAAACTCGGCACAGTCATCAGACCAAGGCAGCCATCCGTGGTTCTTCTCACCGCTTCATTCAGCACTGCAGTTATCGTCGTCTTAAGATTAACAGTTCCAAGCCAAGGTCGTGTTCCTCCTCCAACCACCCAGTTTCCCTCCCTCTCGACCAGATCGTCAACTCCCTCAACATTCTCACGGTCTTTGTCCAAGGCAGCTGCACGTCGTACAGGCTACACATACACCTCGTTACTTAGAGAGGCACCCACCGTATTCTGATAACTTAACGAACTGAAGACAGCGCAAATACGGTACCGAAGCTTGATTACACCGCGTTGGCTTGACTTCCCTTGTGGGACCTCGTACGTGACAACGACAACGTTGCGTCTTGTCTCTGCCCCCTTTTTCACTGCAGTGTCTAAACCGGTCTTTTCGACACTCTCACCACAGCTCACAGCTCATATCCGCTTTCCAATCAATAAGATCTGCTGTACATGTACCGTTAGCATCGTGGGCACGGGGAGACATTCCTAATGCGTCCCCCGACCGTCAATAGTTCAGATGGGATCCTGGTATTGACAGGCCAGCCTTACCAGCAGCCGCACGCTCACCATCGCTGAGGTCGCATTACTGACAAACCTCCGCCTAGAAGCCCCCCGTGTCCGTTGTCTATCAATGCAACCATCGCGGCCACCGAAAGCCCAACCTGACTCGCCTTTTCCATCCCCACAGAAGCCACCGTTCAGGGTTGCGTCGACGGCTACCCTTCGGAAGATCGCTTTTCCAAAAATAATATTATGATCCCTTGGAAGACCCTATGCCGTCAACGTTCCATCGTCACCGGCTGACAGCTCTCCAAAGGCAAGGATCGGCCCCGGGGATCAGGGACCCGATAACGTGGGCCTGGGGAGAGGGGAGGGTTTTTGCGCGCAGCGGATTCGACTTCCGTCACGTCATGCGACGAGCCCTCGGTACTGGGAAGTGGGGTGGAGGAAGGGAAGGGGGGACGCCCAGAAGCATCCTTACGCCTGGATATGCTCGATGATGTAGTGATCATCACCACAAGCGCCGAGTTGGGTCGAACCCCCGTTGACGCTTGACTGCGTACCCTTGATGTTCTGGAAGACCCTTGGAGGACCCCTAAAATATGCATCGAGCACAGCCTCAACACCAAGAGATATTCTTTTCGATACGAGGCGCTGGCAAGGAGATGGTGCAGGAAACGGGAGTTGGTTGTTAACGTGAGAGCAGTGTCCGTGATAGTTAGCGTGGTACAATTGGAGCAAAGGACGAGGGACGGATAATATCCAATCTCAACCTGGGATTAATATGACCTCTGGTTAGAAAGAACCTGAACGACTGGGTAAAAGAGCCCTAAGTGGCAAAACCCCGTTTTAGCTGTCCGGCGCGACAACCGCTCTGGTGTGTAAGTCGAGCCAGGAGCGATTAAACCCTAGACCAGCGGACACAAGCATATACCAAGTCACCTCTGCAGGGTAGGGAACAGTTCATCATGCTGTTGCAGGGCAGTCCCAGGATCTCGCCCACAATTCTTTTTCGAGGAAGAAGAAAATAAGGGTTCTCCTGTGAGACAAGATATCTCCCGCTGGATCTCAGTAGACTGCGTGGAGCCACGCCGGCTGGAATGGGTTTACGGGTATAATTTTGGAAAGCTCGGTCCCAAAGGGAATGACGCAAGAGTCGCCCCCGAAATGAGACGACCGTCATTGTACCGTAATGTCGGCAGAATCATCAAATGTTTATGCAGCGAGGGCTAATCCCGCGAGGCAGGGTTGCACTGACGACCATGGCCGGCAGAAATGGGGATATTATAGGCATTCCCACTGAACCCGACGCCCCAACTGCCGTGTTCCTGGCAGCTGACAAGGTTGGTACGGTGAGACGGTGAGAATGTCCTCTCATTGCCCGAGAAAAGATGCATATCGAGTTGACAAGTTCGTGTTCTCCAGTTGAAAGATCAAAGGTGGATGGTTACAAGGCCGCCAAGTAAACACACCCAGCTTCACTCAAGTTCCGCCCAGGTGTGATTGGATATCCAGCCGTCGAATTCCCGGGTTGGTGGGAAGAAACCAACGCTCGACGACTCTGTTGCTGTTCGTGGCCTGATGATATGACCTCCCCCATATTGGCGGGTATGCATGTATTCTCATATCTGGCTAGGTAGGGCGGTTGGCAGCTGACACTTGGGATGACGCGAATGCCTTCGATATCTGAGTCTCGCGACGTCCAGAGCCACGAGGCGCGGTGGGCACAAGTGATCGGCAAGCGGGATGACGGAAACTGTTTCAGGAAGACGGCACTATTGAAGGCTCAAACGGTCATCTGGATAGGACTGAGAAGTGAGAACCATCTCTGTTTCAAGCTCCCGTGTGCCATTTGCTGTTTGCTGTAGCTGTCGCATGCCACGTCGACCGCTCTAGTCCTGATATGTCCCTCACGACCTGGGCGCCTGGAAGCCTCCCCAGTGGAAGACACAAGGAGGGGGTGACCCTGGGAGTTTCAGCCTCGTGGATAATGGAATTGACGTGGAACCATGCGGAGCATCATCGTGACGTCATGCTTCCGTCCTGGCACCCTTAGCCCACCCACCCATGTAACACCATCGTCACAATAGGTAATTCAGCCTGTGCGATGGCGATGGAGTGGCTTTCGTGCAGGGATGTGCCGCGTAGCACGACTTTCTCCCGTCGACACTGGAGAGAACCGTCATGCGCCTCGGCAAATTCGATTGACTGTACCCTCAGGATGACATCGTCGTGGCTGACATTTTCTGTCGTCTCACAATCGTCACCCCAGCGCCCGCCGGCCCCCATGAGCTACTTCTCATCTTTGGAGCTTGAGCGGACAAGACTGCATCTGTGTCGTAGACTTATCTGACCAACGTGTAAAGCCCACGGTCTTCCGGAAACGCAAGCTCCAGTAAACCCTTTAACAAGCGGTAGGTGATTGGATCAAGAACGATTGGCTTCTTGGCTCAGGCGAGGATAATTCCTTCGCCGCAAGAGGAGGTGGGGGGAGTGTTGACGGCCAAGCGAGCAACCCTAACTTTTCTTTGTCGTGCGGCGTTGGTCCTTGCGAACCCGTCATTTTGAAATGACGTAGCTGCTTCCGTCGCAAAAAGACCGGTGAGGTGATCGAATTGAGTCGACTTCGCTGCGAAAGGATAGTCGGAAAACCCTTCGGTAAGGGATCCCTGAATTTAGGTCGAAATACCCATCTCCCTGCATCCGATACCAACAGTGAACGATGGCAATCTAGCTCACATTCCGCTTTCGAGGATGGACCGAAAGCTCATCTCATGCACAAGCCTCCCAGCGGCACTGTCCGCTAATAGCTTCATAGTACTAGGCCTACGTAGTACGCTTGCCCTCAACGTTTGGCCCCGCTGCTGCTGGGCATGTTATTCTTCTAAGGGTTAGGATTTGACTGGGGTTGAACTTTCGCTCAGAGACGGCTTCAGGCCGGGTTACCTGGCAGGGTTGGCCCTTGAACGAGGATGCTGGACGCCTTCGTCCGCGTAGCTCATGGCATTTGTATGCCATCAGTACAGATTAATGGGCCATAAATCTGGGGACGAAAGGAGGCCTGTCCAGACCGCCACTGGGTACGTGCGCCTCGTACGGGGTGTGTAGGGCAACAATTCCCTCGGTGTAGTCGCAATTGACTTCGTTGTTCTCAACTGTGTTGGCGGGCGAGCAATCTGAGCGTCTTGACTTGTAAGCGTCTGGAGCGTTGCATCAAGATGCTTGTGAGGACAAGAGGAGCCTGCAACTAGTACCACGCGGGCACATTTGTTTACACGTTGGCATTGGGCCTCTGTACCTGAAATTAGGATAAATATATTGCCAAACAGTAACCACAATGATGATTGAGTTGTTGTTGGGTTAATGTTGATTGTGGTTGATGCATTTAATGAACGGCGAAGCCCTAGGCCAGTGGTTCGGTTCCCGAACGGGGCCTGATCGCCCAGGGAAGCCGCTGGGAGCTTGCAAATGCTTAGATTTGGCCACCTGTGGCGGGCCACGCAGAAGCATTCGAGGGAACTAGGGCCGACGATGCTTGATGCTGATGGTTGGGTCATGACAGAGGATGAGAGGCGAACAAGCCACGCAAACGGCACAACAAGCCACAGTCACCTGGGCTTCTCGGCCGAAGTGATTTGCAAGATAAAAATAAGTGAGAAATAGCGATCATGAAGGATCGGCAACGGCGCATTGACGTGGGTGCAAGAAGAAAGTCTTAACATTTTCCCCCGATCCAATGTATGGTGGCTTCATCTCTCGATCGCGCCTGGGCATTTCGGCTTGAGAAAAGATGACATCCTGAGCCACACCAAGTGATATCGGCCGCGAGAGGACAATGACGGAAGCACAGTTGTCGACTTGAGGTTAGACTCCCGAAAGCACAGCGGTCTGGGGCACGTCCTGTACATACCACTTACGGGCCTGTGCCCCCCTGGGCATGGTTTGCCCAGCGTGGGTGAAGAAGAGAGCTACGCCAACTTGGACCTAGACTGAGTCGTGGTGGATGGTGTGGCTTTGAGCAGACGTGGGGCGCTGCGCTTGCTGTGGTTCTCGCTGCGTGTCTCCAAACGGCACCGGGCCAAGCTAGATGGGGTAAAGCGGTGAGGGAAATGGTCTGATTCTGACGGCTTCGGCTTGGTGATAAGAGCCCTCATACCCTGAGCGCGGGCGACGGCATGCTTTGCCTGGCGTGCTTGGCAGGTAGTTGAGAGCAGTGGCGGAATGTGACCCGACGACAAGAGGTGGATTTGCACAGCCACACGGGAGTGGGAATCGATGGGTTTGGAGATTCCACCCACCTCTCGCAAGGCCCTCCTAGTTGTGTGCTACGTACGAATAGCTGCTTCCTTCGATGCTCCTAGCTTGGGGATGGCTTGTCGGGGTGGCATGGGTGGTGGATGCCCTGGAGTGTGTAGGTGCTTGTGAACTTTGTGCGTGGTACGGAAGTAGGGTTGTCGAGATCGAGACATCCCATCCCGCTAACGGACTGGACAAGGCCATTGACGGCTAAAGTCTCGCCATGAGATGTCACGGTGAAGGGAACAGCAGCCCTGGTCAGGTGGCTGGTCCCAAAGCGGAAGCCTTGAGGACAAAGGTCCTGTCCTTGTCGCTCCGTGTGATGTGACGGGCGTCCCTAACCTATTCATGCCGCCGAGCTCCTGGGCTCATACAACAGAGTTTGACGAGCCAATAAGCGTGAGAGGATGGTATTGGAGTCCATGCCGTAGCCATGCCGGAGTCCATGTGTGGCGACAGAGTCTACGCAATGAGCGGGACGCGGGAGACAATTGTAGCGCGGTTGCAAGAGAGACAGACAAGCCGTTGAGAGAAGCGTGGTCATTGGTGGACTCGTGACCCTCTTAGGGAGCTCCGTCTTTCGTGGTGGTTTCCGGGTCCATCCTGTGGGATACCCACAGGAACAAGTCGGTAGGCATTAGTCGGTAGGCATTGTCGGTATCCTGAAATCAAAGGTTCAACTTCCCCGAGCCAGCGGCGCCTAGGTGCCAGGGTGCGTGGTGGGCATACAGACTTCGGATGGGTAGCAGGGAGTGATTAATCATCGGGGGCCCGATGGCGGCAGAGTCGAGGTTGAGCTGGAGAGCCGATGACACGGGTAAGATCCGATCCAGCTACCATGCAGTAATAAATCGCGGTGGGTTCATTCAGGGCCTCCACATCCCACGACGCTGGATGGACAGAGGGCGTTCCTGCGTAAGGGTGACCGTTGTTGGGCCTGGAGCCGGGCCCGCCTAACATGTGTCCGCACTGCGCTGCGTGCTGCGAAAGGCTTTTGGTGTCGGGCGGAGAACGATGATGGGGATGGACGGGGAAGTTGAAGGGGTGTAAAGGGCCGGTTGTGGAAATTTGATGTTGACGCTGTGGCGCTGTGGCGAGTGTGGCTCAGCAAACAAAGTTGTACACGACGCCTTCCTCTGGACTCGGTACCCACAGCGCTGTAAGAAATGAGAAATGGCATGAATGACTGGCCCTCTGCTGTATTCTTACCGTTCCGGTCCTTGTTGAGTGAGTTCCCTATGGTGTGCTGGAGAGCGGGAGGTAGCGTGAGTCGCTTAGTGGTCGTGTGCTAGCAACCGCTCACTAGAGGCTGGAGGAATGGTGTGGCACCCGTTGCTCCTTCCCTGGAGAGCAAGCTCCTTGGGGGCCTTCATGGGGTCCAGGCGGGGGACCGGGAAGGAGCAAGAGTCAACAGAGGGGAGG